>BQNB010003057.1:64098-118331 GCA_026074375.1 Tanacetum coccineum
TAAGGTTTTGATCAAGAAAACCCTAAGTATTGAATTAGGGTTCTTCGAAAATTGAAACTGAGTAAAAACTTAAATTGATTAAGGGGTTTTGTGCCTCTAAGGATGTAATTAACTCATTCATAACAGTTCTTGATAACAATAACATATGAGTATGATTTGTGTGATTTTAAATGTCAAAAATATGGGATTTTGAGTTTTAGTTGAAAAAGTTTGTGGGTTTTTGTGTGAAACATGTATTATATACATCATTGATCTGAAAATGTGCTTTAAATTTCATATATGATATAAGTGTTCTTGGTACGAATGATTTTTTTGAAATGGATTGCTCGTTTGAATAAGTGTTGTTGAATATGTGAGTTTTAAATGGTGCTAACATGTTATTATGAAAACCATGACACTAAATGATTGAACTTTGAGGTGAAAAACACTTGAAAACTCGAATTGAAATTCAAAATTGATATACCTTTCCGAATTTGCATATTTAGTTATCCCCGAATTCGCAGGTCTTGATACATACGAATTCGCAGTTCTTAGTTTTCTATGGATTCACAGATCTATGTGTTCTCCGAATTTGCAAACATTAGCTATAATCGAATTTGCAGGGAGCCTTCATTGTCCAAATTTGCAGATTGACAGTAGTGTCCGAATTTGCAGTTTGATGTAGGACACGAATTCGCAGACCCCTTTAGTATCCGAATTCGCAGATTACTATTAGTGTCCGAATTCGTAACACGCAGTAGAGTCCGAATTCGCAATAAGCAGTAGAGTCCGAATTCGCAATAAGCAGTAGAGTACGAATTAGCAATACGCTTTAGGGCCCGAATTCACAAAGAGCTTTATAATTCGAATTTGCAATAACCATTAGGGTCCGAATTCACAATTGTCACCTAATCAACCAGTTTCAATCATGATTAATGGACACAAAAAGGCTAATTATCATAGACACTTAGATTCTAACCAAAAGGTGACTTAAAACTTGTGCTAGACAACAGATTTAAAATTGATTATCTTGGGAATCTAATCAAGTTAAAATTGGATTAACTTAACTAAGCCAATATAAGCTCACTCTTTCATGATTAGCTCTCTAAATGTGTTACATGCCTTAAGTGTCAAAACTTAAAGAGGGGTCTTTATATATAGTGTGTCTATATAAACTTGTTTGTATATAAACTGTATCGACTCTTTCTTAGCAGAATCATGAGTATCACAAAAGAACAACAACAAGCACTGGACGATACTCTTGTTCCAAGGGAACAACGTCTTACGATTGGCAGTTGCAACTACAGATTGAGCACCACATTCAAGCCCAAGGAACCCACCTTTCAAGTTGCTTTGGATGTTCTCTCTCTCACTCCTTTTTATCCAGCCTTCTTGATCACAGCAAGTGTCCCTGCCGTCTACATGCAGGAATTCTAGGCTACAGTTACCTATCAAAAGCATCACATCAGATTCAAGATGAACAAGAAGAGCTATTCCTTTGATATGGAAACTTTCAGAAATATGCTTCAGATGTGTCCAAAACTTCCTGGACAGAAGTTTGTAGATCCTCCCTTTGAAGAGGAAATACTAACTTTCATTAGAGAACTTGGCTACCCGGGCAACATCAAATTACTCTCTGATGTCAAAGTTGATACGTTACCTCAACCTTGGAGAACATTTGGAACCATCATCAACAAGTGTCTCAGTGGTAAAGTAATCGACATTGAGGGTGCGTTTGGTACAAAGTTAAAATTCATTGTGAGCTTAGATTATAATCTAGTAGCTTAGGATTAGTTATTGATATATTAAAATTTATGTTTGGTTCATGACATATTTAGTAAACTATTCCTAGATGTGGGTCATATTTTATCATACGAGGACAAAAGCAATTAAGAGGATAATAAAAAAAAGCATTAAACTAATGGTTGAAAATAAATTTGTCATCCAAAGATACATAAAACCTGGGCTCTCTATCTGGAATTCTGAAAACCCACCTTTAAGGGTCTGAATGCTTATTTTAAAACCCATGTACATGTAACAAACAAAGTTTTTTACTTTTAGTCCATCCCCACTTATTAAAAGGCTCATACCAGACACACCCTAACACACTTCGTCTTTCTAGGGCTCAGATACTTTGGGGATTGTATCACCAAAAGAATGTTGACTATGTCTACCTTCTATGGGAGGACCTAGTTTATCAGATAGAAAACAAGGAGTCAAGGAAGAACAAATATATGTTTTACCCAAGATTCACCAAAGTCATCATCAATCACTTCATGTCACAAGATTAATCAATCCCAAGAAGAAACAAAGTGGACTAGAACATGGCTAATGATGATCCTATTCTCACTACCATGAGATTCATCCCTCAGCATAAAGTTGTTCATCAGTGCGGTGCCATTCTTCCTGACAACTTAACCACTCAAGCAATTAAAGAATCTGAAGCATACAAGACTTACTATGCTTTTGCTACTGGAAAGGCGATTCCTAAACCAAAATATGTACATCGATCTACCAAGGAAAAGCATGAACAAGCCCCCGAGGCTACCTCTGGTAAAAGACTCAAAGCTACTGCTAAAGTGACTAAATCAGGAAAGAAGAAGCAACCTGCTAAAAGACTGGAGACTTTATCTAAAATTGCATTGTCTGAGGCTAAACAGATGAAACTAGCCATTGAAAGAAGCAAAACACAATTTCATAGCTCTCAACCCAGTGGTTTTGGTGCACATGAAGGAACTGGTGTTACACCAGGGGTTCTCGATGTACCTAAATATGGATCTGATGATGAGCAACTATCTTGGAAGTCTAGTGATAAAGAAGATGATGAAGAAAATGTAGGCAAAGACGAAGATGATGATGATCATGATAATGATGATGAACGGACTGAATCTGACAATGATGGTGAAGACTTTGTTCATCCCAAGTTTTCAACTCATGATGATGAAGCAAGGCAAGAAGAAGTAAATGAAGAAGATAGCTTTGATCCTAGGGTTCAAACACCTTCTCATGTTGAATCAACAGATGATGATAACAATGATGATGAAATTCAAAGTGTGAATGTTGCGGGAGAAGAGATGGATGAAGAAGCAACAAATGCAGAGGGCGAAGAGAATGAATTATACAGGGACGTGAACGTCAATCTAGAAGGACGAGATGTTGAAATGACAAATGCTCAACAAACTAATGTTTAAACTACTCAAGTATTAGAAGATACTCATATGATCATTACTCCAGTCAATCCTGAAGGTCAACAACAGAGTTCTTCTGTGTCATCTGGCTTTGTTTCTAACATGCTCAACCCCATACCAGATACATGTATTGACTCAATATTTACTCTTAACACTGAGGCAACTTCACTTGTAGATGTTCTGGTCACCACTATTGCTGAGCCACCTTTTGTGTCTGTAACAACTCTTCCTCCACCACCTACTCCTCTTATAACACATATGCAACAAACACTAGTTCCCACACCAACAACTGTTCCAAGCACCTCCCTGCAAGATCTTCCTAACTTTGGCTCTTTATTCGGGTTTAACCATAGACTTAAAACTTTGGAAACTGACTTCTTTGAGTTTAAGCAAACAAACCAATTTGTTAAAGCAGTTTCTTCCATTCTTGGCATTGTTGATGCGTACCTTGCAAACAAGATGAATGAAGCTGTAAAAACAACTGTTCAATTGCAATATAACAGACTCAAAGATGAAGCTCAAGCCGAAAATGAAGACTTTCTCAATAAACTTGATGACAACATAAAGAAAATAATCAAGAACCAAGTCAAAGAACAAGTTAAGGCACAAGTCTCCAAGATTTTACCAAAAATTGAGAAGACAGTAAACAAACAACTCAAAGCTGAGATTATGACTCGCTCTTCTACTGAATCTAAGACATCTCTTGCTATAGCTACCAACCTATCTGAATTAGAGCTGAAGAAGATTCTCATTGAAAAGATGGAGAGCAATAAGTCAATCCACAGATCTAATGAACAAACGAATCTCTACAAGGCATTGGTTGAAGCTTAGGAAAGTGACAAGCTCATTCTTGACACTTATGGTGATACTGTCTTATTTAAAGGATGAAGAGATGATGAGGATAAAGACGAAGAACCCTCCGCTAGATCAAACCGGGAGTCCAAGAGAAGACGAGCTAGAAAAGAACCTGAGTCAACCAGTACACCAAAAAAAAAGACACCCAAATCAACTGGCAAGTCAACTGAAGGGTCTAAATCTCTTCGCAAGTCTGCTGGCGAGTCTGCTCATACAGAAGAGCCAATACACACCGCTAAGGATTTGGAAGAACCCACACATCAGGAGTTCGAAACTGGAGCTACTGAAGATCAACCAGTCGATAAGACCCCTTAGCCTTCTAATTGGTTTTAGAAACCCACTAGACTTCCATCTCTCGATCGTGATTGGAATAAGACTTTGCCTACTGATCATGGACCAGTTCAAGCTTGGTTAAGAAATCTGGCTTAGGAAGAAAGTCCTCGTGAATCATTTGATGAGCTAATGGATACTCCTTTGGACTTCTTAGCATTTATGATGAATTGGCTCAAAGTTGACACTCTAACACCTGAATTACTAGCCAGTCTAACATTTGAGCTGATAAAAGGCACATGCAAGAATTTGGTCGAGCTAGAATATTTCTTTAAAGAAGTCTACAAGGCAACCACGGATCAACTGGATTAGAACAACCCTGAAGGACAGCAATATCCTCATGATCTGCGAAAGCTACTACCATTGACCATTGATACCTAATACTCGAGGTCGTCGTGTCATACCTTTTGATCACTTCATCAACAACGATCTTGAGTATCTCAGTGGTGAGGTCTCAAGCCGAAGATATGCAACCTCCATAACAAAGACCAAGGCTGCAGATTACGGGCACATTAAATGGATTAAAGATTTTGTCCCCAACTGGAGTCAAGTGCTGGTTAGCTAGACATAACATGCACTATGGGAATTCACATTGGGGATGCAAACGACAACCAATTTATAGATTTGCGGTAAAGGGAATATGGCTAAGATGTCTACTCCAAAACGCAGAATCATTGCTGGCACATAGTTGAATTAGTTGATGCATAATACAAAGCATTTCTTGATTGGATCACTGTTTATAGGATTGATGGACAAGCTATACAGTTCAAGAAGGCGATTTCAACAGGTCTTCGCATACGTGATATCGATAGACATGTTGCTTCTTCATGTTCAAGGCAAGTTGTACAATTCTCCGACGTTAAGGAAAGCCTAGCTTTTATGTTTATCATTGTGAATGTTCACATGAAGGCATTTTCAATCCAAAGGACGTGTGGGAAGATCTTCAATTAGGTGTCGAAATGTTTCAAAGAAGCTCAACCTCACAAAGCCGGATACGTACAGACCTGATCTTAAAAGAAGGGAAGCTTACACAGCATACTCCAATCCCAGAGGCTTCATTTACAGATCAAAGAAGAAGAAACATAATGATGCATCATGAATGAATTACACTAAGTTTAGTGATGGTACCATCTCGTTGATCGTTCAGACTGCTTCTTAATGATGTCTAAAAAAAAAAAGGGATCCGGATGATGTATCTGCCTCAAACTATTGGTAGACAACGTGACAAAGATAATGCAGGAGCAATGATCCAGGTAATTGACAAACAGCTAAAGACAAGGAGGATTATGCAGAGTTTGGATAAATTTATTGGTGGGAGACCGTACGAGGGTGACTTTCGGCTGCTGCAAAGGGCCATATGATTTATCATATGATGTTCTCATCATAAAAGGTCAATCCTTGTGAATAATCAAAACTTGTGCATTTGTATATATGTAGTGTAGACATTATGGTGATATTGAGGAGTGGTCGAGTATAAAATTTTCAAGAATTTTTTAGTAAATTCAAAAAAAATTCAAATTTTTTTACTCAGCACTGTCTTATATATACCCTCAAAAATTGAGGGGGGAGCATTAAAATGTTCCTTATGGATTGTATGTAACATTTTGTCCCTGAACGTTTAATCTATTGATATCCAAAATATCAAGGGATTAACATTTTGGATAAGGGGGGAAATGTGATTAAACTGAATCTAATTTGTATCAAAATATGATTGTATTAAATGGACTCAATGCACTCTAACCCTTAGCATGTACTATGATCACAGTGCACATGTTAAGGGGGAGCTTTTAGTGATGATGAAAAACTCTCAAAGTGTAAATCTTTTGATATTTATATCAAACACTTTGATTGAACTTTTCAATGATTTTGGTTCTGATCGTGATGGAATACCCACAAAGACCGACCATGTAACCTTAAATTTATGAAGTTATAAGGTGCGTTAGGCTGGGTATTCAAATCCCACTGATCCAACCAGAACCAGAGGGATTCAACCCAGGGATATCATTAGTTAGTGTAGAATCCTTAGGTGTGTGTTACAAAGGGAGAAAAAATTGAGAATCGGGAATATGCCGACTGAGATGGAGCTAAACCACTTGAACAACCCAACAAGGTGTTAGTTATGAAGTCTCGCGTAAGCATTGAAGGGGTGCAGAATGAAAAGAAATGTAAGGATAAAGGGTGAAAAAGAAAGTAGCCCTCCTTACATCTTAGGCAGAAACTGAGTCAATACATCAATATGTCAAAAACACTTAAGTTGTTTTCGAAACATGGAAAGATAGTCATGGACCCAGTACGTTATGCCACAACCCCTCCCTAAGCCCACTCAAGGTCTCTCAAAAGAACTCTTGTTTCATTTCTCATGGAAGATTTACATGCATTTTCTATCAACTTTCTCTTCAAAGGTAGTTGATATTGAAAGGTGGCAGTCTGCTCCAGCTTCGATCACTAAATTCTAAGCTGCACTATGAGTCTAGAAGACAAAGAGATCAACCATAAATTCTCATAGGACACTTGTCAAAATTATGCTTGCTATCTCACACAATGTGAATAATGAGAAATATATTAAGAGTCCTACGCATTATCCTTGTGATTTTGCCAGAACATCAAGTGATATAATTCATAGTGACAGATGGATATCCATGACTGAGCCAAGATCAACAATGCTCATAGTAGGTGACTTGTATGATTCTATACGATAAACTTGTGAAACTGGAAAGAAACGATTGGTGCGATTCTAATAAGAATCAACTTGTTCCTGGTTATGAATTAACGATGATGATTGAAATTTTTGAATGTTAACACTCTCGATGTGTCACAAAATCACTTTAGCAAGTGACACATCGATTGATTTTCAAATCGATTTTTCTATTTCAATCGGTGAGACAGTAACTCACTAGTTCACTCTTACCGTGATGTCTGCTTTGAGACATTCCGGTAATGAGAACATGTTGAGTTTGATGAATCTAATGCAAATGTGTTAGAAAGATTCTATACTTTAGCTGGAAATCCTATCAAGGATATTCTTCTTAAATTTAATCTACTTGATCACAAGTCGATCCTCACGGATTAGAAGGTTACTCCAACCAAACACGGGCGAATGACAAAGCCATATTCGTCCCCCGGCTTTATTGCTAACTGTTTTAATGCAGGATACTTAAAGATGGAGGTGAAGGTACCTGATTCCAGCTGACTCACAAGATTCATAACCACATGCTCATACCCGACCGACAAACATAAAGACATCATGAAAGCTCAAGTACATGTTTCAAGACTTTCGCTACTCTGATATCGTACGTCTTTCTTGAAGTGAAAAAGTATTAAAGTCAAAGAATTTCAAAGAAGTTTCCGTCACTCTGATACCGAACGTCTTTCTCAAAGTGATGAAGTGTTAGAGTTAAAAAATTTCAAGAAAGATGCAACATTAAAGCTTTTCAAGTCAACAAATCAAGAAAGGTATGAGCATGTCGGTCCAGAAGTCACAAGTTCACAAGATGGCCAAGGTCACAAGATAGAGAAAAAGAGATTATGCTTGTTTGATGATCTCAAGGTGTTCAAGATCACATTCAAGACAAGCTGAGGAACAAGCTCAAGATCTAAAGTCTATGATCACTACATCAAATCACAAGTTAATGATTAAAGTTAAACGAGCTCAAGACTAAAGATAAAGCATAGTATGCTAGGTTTAAGTTTTTGTAAAATAGAGCGACCTCCCTTAGGGGGAGATTGTCAGGAATATAAAATTCCTAGGAAAGTGTCGGTCGCTTCCATAGATAACAATCGTTAGCTCGTTAAGTAATTTTTGGAAACTTACATAGTTAGTTTGTCTAAGGCCCATGGATAAGTCCATTAAACCAAGGCCCATCCAATTATTGTAAGTATATAAGAACCTCTCCATGCCTTAGAGAAGTGGTTGGTTGCTCATTTTTCACACAATTCAATATATGTTTTCTTTCTCTCTCTAAGTGGTCATCCAACCCTTTCTCTTACTAAAACAACTTGCCTCCTCTTTCCATGTATGTTATATGATTATTCTTCAGACTTTATACATAATTGAAGAGTCAACACCCCCTGGAACAATATGTTAGCATTGTCAACAAAAAGAATATTGGCTTAGCCTGGTACTAAGCACATAAACAAGTAGCAGTACAATGTTCAGTCTTACTAGAGGGTAAGATACATTGGGCACCAATCATGCTCTGATATTTCGTTGCAATCGACTAGGGACCCATTTGGATTTAGATCTCAAGCTTGTCTTTGATCTCCATTAAAGTTCCAACGAGATCACAAGTTTCCATTCCATATTTTTTAAAGATTTCTAACACGTAGTTAGACTGGTTTATGAAGATGCCATAGGGGGATTGGTTAACTTGTAAACCAAGAAAAAATGTCATTTCCCCCATCATCAACATTTTGAAGCGACTTTTCATGAGGTCAGAAAATAGTAGGGTATACCTAGGGCGTGTAGAACCAAAGATAATATCATCAAAATAGACTGTACTACTAGATGTTAAATTTTTTTTTCCCTTTTTTTTTATTCCTTTATTTATACCTAAATATAACCGATCCCCCCCCCCCCCCCCCCCCCCCCCCTTCGTCGTCGAAGCGTCTTATAAACAACCTTGGTCCAATGGTGCCTTTAAAGAAGTGATTATGTGGGAGAAATGTTGACAATTCGTCATACCATGCCCGTGGTGCTTGCTTTAACCCATATAGTGCCTTCTTTAGGGGTGCGTACGGTTCGGTTTGGGTCGGTTTTTGGCTAAAACCGAAATCGAACCGAAATATTCGGTTTTTATAAAACCAAAAACCAAAACCACTCGGTTTTTGGCGGTTCGGTTTTTTCGGTTTCTCGGTTTTTTCGGTTCAGTTTTTTGGTTTTTTTGGTTTCAAACCGTTTAAATTTGGTTTTTGCTAATTTATATTAATAAACTTGTTTTGCGTAGGAAATTGGTTATTTTTTTAATTTTTTTGTCAATGTGAGCCTAATAATGTTCACACAATTTTTTACAATTATACACATATAAATGAGAGACACACACATGCATGTGAAAATACACATATATATAAATAAACACACAACATATTATCAAGTAAACACACGTACACGTCAAACATATATATAAACATTAAGATAATATATATTATAATAATTTCATCCATAAAATAAATATAAATTTAAAAATTTTAGTTATCATTTATTTATTTATATTATATTAATTATTTATTATTATAAAACTGATTTGGTTCAGTTCGGTTTGGTTTTTACGGTTCGGTTTTTGAACAAAAACCAAAACTAAACCGAAATTTTTTGGTTTTTGAAAAATTAAAAACCGAACCATCGGTTTCTAGTTTTGGTCGGTTTTTTCGGTTCGGTTTCAGTTTTTTCGGTTTCTTCTGCTCACCCCTAGCCCTTCTTTAACTTGTAAACATGGCTTGGATGATCAGCATCGATGAAACCTTCAGGTTGGCACACGTACACGTCTTCTTTTAACGTGCCATGCAAGAAAGCAGTTTTTACGTCCATTTGAAACATAGTGAACAATTTGTGTGTAGCATATGCCAAAAATATCCTGATAGCTTCCATTCTAGCAACCGGAGCGAAGGATTCTTTGAAATCTATTCCTTCCTTTTGGCGGTACCCTCTCACGACTAGACGAGTCTTGTTTTGGATGGCCATGTTCTCTTCATCATGCTTGTTTTTGAATAACCACTTCAATGTAAGTGGTTTTATGTTATCTGGGGCAGGAACTAACACCCATACATCAAGCCTTTTGAACTGTAGAAGTTCTTCTTGCATTGATTCAATCCATGCAGGGTCGGTCATAGCCTCTTTGACATTTTTCAGTTCCATAGTGCTCACAGTTAAGGCATACATGCACATGTCACCATCTGTTCTTAATTGATTTTTTGTCAAAACTGGTCATGAGGGTTCTCCTATCACTTGTTCCAGAGGGTGATCCTTAGTCCATTAATATTCATGAGGGTACGGTTGATAAAACGAATACATGTTCGATGGATCCACATATTGTGAAGATGATGATTCAGCCGCGCTTGTGGATGGAGTAGCAAAATGATTAACAAACGTATTTTCATCATACATAGCATTCGAAACATTATCAGCAATTGTTATGGTTTGATGCTGAACATGTTGTTGTTGTGTTTCGAGCTCGTCAACATCTTGTGAAGTTCTTGGAATACTTGTTTCTTGAGAGGATGAATTTGTTGGTGTCGAGCGGTGTCTGCTGTTGTCGTAGTTGCCGTTGGAGTCTATAGAACTTGAGGTGCTTGAGCACCCGGAACAGTTCTCGTAGTAGCTAACGATTGACCACCGATATGATCATCATACATAAGTCAAACAGTAAATCCAATTCACCTTCAGTTGGTTGTTGAGTTGTTATTTTTTATGGAGCATACGTAAGATCGAGTCCTGAACTGATTTGTCAGAAAGTTTGCTTTGATGCCCGAGTTTTAAAACTGCTTTGGTCAAAAGTCATTAGCTGAAAAGGCTCATAAATATCAATTCATTGTCTCCATGATTTTCTTTGTCCTTCGGTTGTAGACTCTGTAAGCACATGGATTAGCAGAATAGCCAATAAAGAAGCCAATATCACCTTTTGCACCAAGCTTCCTAATATCTTCATGGTCATTCTTGGGATAACATAGAGCCCCGAATACATGTAGAAAGAAGATATATGGTTTTCTACCATTAATAAGCTCGTATGGTGTTTTGTCAAATCGACGATGAATGATGAAGCGGTTTGAGTGTAGCACGCAGTAGCAATCGCTTCAGCCCATAAGAATAACGGTGCATGAGAAAAAATCAACATTGTTCTAGCAGCCTCTACTAGCGTGCGGTTTCTTTGTTTCACTACTCCGTTTTGTTAAGGGGTACGGACAGAAGATGCTTGGTGAGAGATGCCAACACTATTAAAGTATTCTTGAAGCACTTGGTTTTTGAATTTTGTACCATTGTCGGTTCTTACAATAATGACTGGAGCTTGAAGTAGAACTGTAATTTTCTTGAGAAAGGTTTTAATTACTCTACGTGCGATTCATCTTTTGATCTGAGAAAGATTGCCCAAGTGTAAAGAGAATAGTCATCCACAATCCCCAGAACATACCGCTTTCCATTTATGCTTGCGATTCTCATTGGACCACACAAATCCATATAAAGAAGGTGTAACCTCTGCTTAGGGAATTGGAAACAGGTTTGTGGAGGTGAGCTGCCCTTTGCTTTTTTCCTTTTTTTCGCTCTCATGAGGACGAGATGTTCTTTATGATTTTGAACTTTGGAAGATCGGGTGACAAGGACCGTTCTTAGCATAGGTCATTTATGGTGTCGAAGTTGAGGTGGGATAAACATTGATGCCATAACCATGACTTGGTGGAAGTAGCAAGAGCCATGAGACAAATTGGAGATGCAGAGGCCATATCATGGATATTGATGGTGTAAAGGTTTGTTGTGCGATTTCCTTTTAACAAATCAACTCTTCTAAAAGCGAGCTCTAAATCTGAATCACAAAACTGCCCAACCGAGAACAGGTTGTGCCCCAAGCCCTCAATGAAATAAACCATGGTGATCAAAATATTTCCCCATTGAAGATCACTGAAACCCAGAATTATAGCAACATGATCATTTCCAAAGCGAACAGTTCCCAAAAACTTCTAGACAAAACTGATGAGAAGCTTTAGATTCCCGATCATATGCTTGGAATAACCCGAGTCGACGCACCATAAACAAATTTAGATAACCTGCCAAGAAAAGAAGTGGGATTTGGAAACCGTTTGCTAGAATGTTTCAGAGGGTTAGAAGTAAATGCATTATCACCATTACAATTGTCAGATTGACCCTTAGAGGCCCTGGATTTTATTATTTTGCCATTACAGTCAAAAAATCTTCCAGTTGGTGACCACCTACATCAAATACTAGGTTCACTAGGTGTAGGTGAAGCAAGTCTTTCTCTGGAATCTACTTTCCTAGGTTTCTTAACCGCTGGCTTATGTTTCTTTTGATTTTCAGTGTGTGAAACATTTTCCTTTTGTGTCTTACCACAAGAGTTCATGCCATTCACATAATTAAGCATACAAACATCATGATTAGCAATGATTAAACATTGCTTACACATAGCACAAACAACTTCAGTTTTAGCATTCCAAATAGCAAGCTTAATGTTATTACATTCAGATGACATATGTTTCTTTTTCCTAGAAAGCAGTAAATTCCTATGATGTTTTTCTACTTCAACTTCTTTTTTCTTGATGCAACTACTCTTAGACGCAGAAGGGACCATATCATTCTTTATATTGCTCCTAGGCCGTGGCCTTCTGTTCTTAGGAGTGATGTTTATTCCTGTAGAAGACAAACCATTTGAGTCAGAATTAGCATCTTTCATGGTGATGACATGAGGTTGTAAAACAGTGATCGGATTTGTCCTAACGCTTGCATTGATGGGTTTGTTAGGCACAAACTTTCCTTCCTTAGAAGTCTTGAGAGGATTAATCCTAAACATTCTAGGGGCAATTACGTTGACATTTTTCATAACTTTTGATTCTTGTGGTGTGGGTGCCGAGTTTAAAGTGACTGGTTTTGGCAAAGCATGTGTCTCTTCGATCTTGAGAAGACCCTTAGATTTTTGAAAAGGAGTTACAAGATAAAGTTTTAGTCCAGAGGAAGAAGGTAGTTTTCCCAAGATTGATTGCTTACAAAACTGAGTTTTTAGACTCGTACCTTTGGTGATGTCCTTTTGTTCAGAAACCTTATCACATAACTGTGCTCTTAGCTTGGTATTTTCATAAATTATATCATGTAATTTGATTTGCAAAGAGTCAATTATAGTTTTGGTTTGAGTCCGAGTCACATTGATAGAGTCAAACAGGTTCTGGTATGCAGTCTTAAGATGAGCATTTTCTTTTGCATAATTCCGAATCTGAAACTCTAATTCCATGTTTTCATTATCAAGTTTTTGAGACAATGGTTCAAGGGTATCCGATACACCTGGAGTATCCTTACATTTTCCTTTGAGATCTACCAACTGAGCTTGCAACCGTTCGATCTTTTGTTGCATGCTATTATAAGCTTTATCGTACGAAATTTTGTCATATTTGCATTCTTCACATTTTTTGTACCAATCATTCCAAAGTTTAGCATATTCATTCTCCATTTTAATGATACAATTTTCAAAACATTCTTTCGTACGATCAAGCTTAGTTTAGAGATTTGATGTATCTACAACAGAATTACTTTGCACAATAGACATAATATCCTGACCGACAACTGCTCTCAAGAGACGCTCAATTTCCCATTCCAATGCCTTGTGCTTAGCAAGAGATTCATCAGCTTCTTTTGCAAGAGATTTGAAGTCTCGAACAAATTTGGCTGCTTCTTTCAAAAATTGTATTTCGAAGTTTTGCATTCTAACGTCAACTTGGTTAACGATAGAGAAAATTTCATCTTTTACAATTTTGTGAATCTCTTGTTGAATAGAAGATGACCAATTGTGTATATCTAAAGTCATTTTTTGTTTGACAACACAATGAAGAGTAACTATGGTGCTTTTTACCTCATTTAGAAATTTTCGTGCAACACTTGGTGTAGTATCATCCGAAAACTCTTCATTTGGTATTGAAATTGATTTAGAAACATTGGTCTTTTTGGAAGTATTTGAAAAATATAACTCTTCACGTGACTTGGCGTTTGAGAAACAAAACCCCCGAAAGATGATTAATCTTTGTATAATTTGCCGGTTTTATTTATTTGTTCAATTGTTTCATTTTTTCACGACTCTCTTGAGCAAGTTGCAGTGTCTCCTCTGAATCATAACATTAAGAGGATCATGCTCTTTCTAATAGAACCTTTGCCAATATTACAAACTATGTTGTTTCTTGCTAAGCTTTTTGAGATAAAAAGGATTTTTGATAACCCAAAGCATTTTCTGTTCGGTGTGGTATAACGAGTCTGGCTTAGGTTGAAAGCGTGTGTAATGTTTGATGCGATTGACCCATTTTAACCAAATATTATCTGATTCCCTTTATCTTACCTCTCAAGTTGGAATTTGTTTAGTCAGAAGCTCGTCTTCACGTATTTGAAATCAGACTTCAACTTTTCTTTTCTTCTTGAAGAGAAGAAACAGTTGGACTTTTCTTTTGATACAGCTGGTTATTTAAATTTGAAATTTCCTCATTCAAAGTCGTTATTTGTTTACCGGAACTTAAGTGAAGTGCATTTATCTTTTTAGTAAGACATTGCTCTTGATAAACAAACTTTTGATAACACCTTTTAAGTTTGTCATATTTTTCTTGACTAATTTCAAAACACTTTTCATGATTTTTATACCTAGCAAGCTCAGTGGTCAAATCATCATTAGTTTCTCTCAACTTGCGATTGACCGTATTGACTTTCTCAACTTCAATTGCAAAATTATTATATAATGACTCAAAATAAGCACGTGTTTCCTCAACAGTTACAGGATGTTGCTATACTGTTCCCCCCTCTTGTTCCATACCAGAAACCCATAACTAATATTACTATCATTCTATTATACTTGGTGTGGTTCAAGAATGGGCTCGAGTAGCTCAGTATACTGCTCCTCTTGAGTAAACATGTTAAATATCTCATTATTATAGCAATTGTCATAATCGTGTACCTTAGCTGATCCGTCTGAGTCATAAACGGGAGCTTTGTCAGTCTGAGTACCCGATGTCGATGCTTGCTGCAAATTAGCCATCAAGATGCAGTTTGCATTGACTTCCTCAATCTCATCAAGATCCGTTGCGGCAACCATCAAATCAAACTCTTCAGCTTGTAGTTGGATTCCTGTTTCTTCCTTTTGAGCAACCAGCAACTGAGTCTGAAGATAAGCAGCATCCATTCTCTTTGGCCTGACTGTGTAGTTCCTAGCAAGATGACCCAATTCTCTGCAGTTGTAACACCTTATCTAATTACCATTATTCCCATTTGCATTACCCTCAGCCCGTGCTGCTTACACATTACCTTTCCATTGGGATTAGCATTCCCGGAATCCACATTACCCCATTTGATTCTAAACATTCTGAACACTCTGATTCTGAACTGCATTCTGAACAACCTGATTCTCAAAATTCTGCCCAGCATACTGTCTAAACTGATTCCCCCATTTCCTCCAACCATCAGCATCTGATTATCTTGACCCAAATTCATACCTAGCTGAGCAATCTGCCTATTACGAGGGTTTAATGAAATTCTCTGGTTATTGTTAGTTGGTGTTGAGTAGTTTAGTTTAATGCCTTAGCCATTAGAACAAGTGCCATGTTCATTGCAGTTGTGAGGTCTGTAATGTCTTTGGGATTTGGCATTGGTTGTTGCATGTAGTTCTAGTTGAATGATGGTTGTGGGTTATAGTTGTTGTTGGGTTGTGGTTATTGCATGTAGGTACTTGATGATGGTTGATCTGGGTGAAACACTTGATAATTGAAAGGATTGTTGGAAATTGCCATGAGTGCTAAAGGATCTTGTGTTTTTGCAAGTCGTTCTGCTCTTAGATCATCTACCTCCTTTTGATTGTATTTCAAGAAATCATACAACTAAGTATAATCTGTTGTATGCAAGTCCTTTGTTTGATGAACAATGGTAACATGTCGACTCCATTCTGGTTGTAAGTTGTTTAGGAACTTGAGATTACTAGCAATCTTTTCAGGAAAGTGTTTGTTTCTCTTAAAATCATTCATCAATTTTGAGAAACGGTGATAGTAAGACTCAATCGATTCCCCATCAGTGGAAGTAAACCTTTCCCATTCATTAAACAACTTAGCCTTCTTTTCTTGAATTCCAATATCAGAACCTTTCATCATTTGTTGCACACGTAACCAGATTTCCTGAGCAGTTTCACAACTATCAACAGCAGCATAGATGTCTTCAGGAAGACCGAGAAGAATGGTCTGAATAGCTTGATCATCTGCTTCCATCTGTTTAATTTCTGCTACTGTGAGTTCATCATCGGTTTGTTCATGAAACGTTTCAAGAACAGGTACTTCACGGTCTGCATCACCTGGTTCAGGAATCATTCGTCTGACATAAGGACCATTCATAATGGAGTTGTAGATTAACTTTCCATTTGGTCTACTCTTAGCATACCGAAGAAGACGTGATGACCATGGAACGTAGTTCTCTTTGTTAAGCATAGGAGGGCGGTTTTCAGAACCGGCTGCATAAATGTCTTGTTGAGTCGACATTGCAAAAGTGATGTGAAATGATAAACAAGGATCTTTAGTGGGTAAAGTGATTGTTGTTGTTGTGGATTTGAATCAATTAACGTTCACGGGATTTTACTCGTCTATGATCAAAACCGATAATGAATTAACGGGATTTTACAAGATCACTAGATAACCGTGAATGATTTGATTCGGAATCAGCGGCGAAAAATTCCAAAAATACTGAAAAGTGTCAATAAATCATAGAAAACGATGTTTTTGGGCTTCGAAAAATCCTTAACCAGCTAAAGGGTGGTTACAGCGTGATCCGTCACGTTTTTCTCTTCGATTTGAGAGGTCACGGGCCTTAAACGGACTTACGGATCAAAAGTTATGGCTGTTTTACTGAAACCCTTTTCTTCACACACAAAAAAAATTTCGTTCGGTCCAAAAAAAATTTGCTCGTTCGGTCCTCGAAGAAAAATGAACTCGTTCGGTCCTTGAAATTTTTTTCGCTCGTTCGGTCCTTGAAAATTTCGCTCGTTCGGTTCCGCTCGTTCGGTTCAAGAAATTTTCCGCTCGTTCGGTTCCACTCGTTCGGTTCTTGAAATTTTTCGCTCGTTCGGTCCTTGCGTTTTTGGCACTCGTTCGGTCCAAACGTTTTTGTCACTCGTTCGGTCCAAACGTTTTTGTCACTCGTTCGGTCCAAACGTTTTTGTCACTCGTTCGGTCCAAACGTTTTTGTCACTCGTTCGGTCCAAACGTTTTTGTCACTCGTTCGGTCCAAACGTTTTTGTCACTCGTTCGGTCCAAACGTTTTTGTCACTCGTTCGGTCCAAACGTTTTTGTCACTCGTTCGGTCCAAACGTTTTTGTCACTGTATCGATTCACTCGTTCGGATTCTAGAAATTTTTCGCGCTACATTCGTTCCGCTCGTTCTTGGCACTCGGTTTTGTTCGTCTCTTCTTTTCACCCGAGTACCACCATGAATAACCCAATGAAGCCGAGAATTTGTGAGCTCTAGCTAGGCGTTTCCAACATCAAAATGAGCCACGAAAAAATATTGTTGCCGAGTGATGAAGCAACCCAACTGCCGAATCTAATAAGCTTACAACAACAAAAAAAACCACGCTATCCACCCGAGGCGATTGATACCAATTGTAGGTTCCCGATTTACTTCACTTCATAACACACAAAACAAAAATCGAATCAAGAAAGGAGAAAGAGAGTAGAAAAGATTTAGAGATGAGAAGAGAGAGAGATTTAGAAAAAGAGATAGAAAAGAAATTTAGATATATTGAAAATGAAAAACTAGATATTTTCTAAAAAGAATTGTGTGAGTAGCTACAAAGCTTCCATCTCAGCATTAATCTTTATGTTTCTCCAAGGGGTCTGACTCAATACTTAGTTATGTTTATCTTCCTTTAACAAGAGATTGTAGTGGTATTGCAAGGTGGAATTGGCTTCTTATGAGTGGGGCAGAAGTTTGAGAGTGATGGGTTTGTTTGATGGTGCAGTAGTCGAGGTGAGGGGGATGATGAATAGTGACATTTGGGCTGGAAAGGTTTAAGGGTCTGTTGGTTTTGATATAAACGACTTAACGGGCGTTTGCCTTGTTTTTGTTAAGTGTTTGCATCGTTAGTCCTTTTGGACTAACAATGTTAGTCCTTGAGGACTAACAATGTAAGGGGCTAGGGACTTATGGTAATAGGTTAACGGGCTTATGTTTGGCTAGTTTGGCCGGGTTAATATAAAAGGGATTTTTGGACTTTTGATCATTAAATAAGAACTTTGGCTGATCCTGCCCATTAAGTATGGGGTACGGGTTAGAGCCAAAAGATTTCTTCGGTTCTTACTTCGGCTTTGACTTGTTGACTATTGGCGACTTTGACTTTGACTTTGACTTTTAAACGCTTTTCCATTCCGTGCTCGGTTTTGTCCGTTTTGGCTTGATTTTTGTCCTTTTCTGAGATATCCGTTACCTGCACAATACAAATGCAAAACACACAAATACAATGTATTATTGGTATATTTTTAGTCTTTTAAGCATGTTTTCCTAGGTAAATGATATGTGTAATTAAGCACATACCAAAATCCCCCATACTAAGATATTGTCGTGTCCTCACGCAATGCCATAAGTAAACACTTAAGAAAACTAAGAATCTCAATCCCCCTAAACTAATTACCTCGAGTAGCTAAGTGTTCATCAAGGGGAAATAAGGAAACACTAGTTTTGAAAAGCCTTATTTTTACCATTTTAAAATATTTACACTTATTACCACATATATTTTTGTATTTTTCCTTTTTCTCATTTTTTTGTAGTTTTGGGGGGGGGGGGGGGGGGGGGGGGGGGGGGGGGGGGTTTTTTTTTTTTTTTTTTTTTTGGGTTTTGTTACTTTTCATTTCAAGCAACTAACTAACATGTTTGACTTTTGTTATTTTTATAACTTTAGGGTCACAAAACAAGATGCATTTCAATCCTAAAATGTCCAAAAGGGATAAATTAATCGTCCTCGACTTTTTACTCGTCCCAAACCAAGCTTAAAAACAAAATCACCATTAAATATGAGCTAAGATACTAACACTGCTCATACTTGTACCTTGTAAACTTTTCCACTCCCACAATTATATTCATATATGTAGTGGTCTTAATTCGAATCTCAACCATGATAAACCTTATTAAGAAAATTGCAATATTTCTATTGCTTTAACGTTCCACCAACGAATTTATGAATTTTAAACGGCAGATCTTTCCCATGTAGTCGACTTTTCTTCTCGCACATACCACCGAGGACTGCTTAGGTACCAGCTTTTGACACTCCACAGAGAATAGTATCGAACTTCAACGACCTTTGTTTCAAAAATTCTTAGGCTACACCGTTAATAAAACAATTCAATTTAGAAAAACCACAATCTTAAAACGAATAGTACTTAGTTCAAAAGTCATATTTGAAATTTAAGGAAAAAGAGATTTTCCCGATATTTATTAAATCAGATATTCACACTTATCATAATTATATTTGTTAAACAAAGAAATCCTCAACCTGTTAGAAGCTGCAACATCCGGTTGTGACCTACAAGATGCAGCAACTTTTATTATCTCGGATTAATTATTCTCACTATGACTTTCTTTAGAAGGCCTGCAAACATACGGTGTAGATCCGCAAGTATGGTAGCAAACTTTTATCAGCCAACAGTTTATAATTATTACTCATTTTTTATATTACCATGATATATAAAGAAAACTTCCTTTTAGAAAATTTAAGTATAAATTTGAACTAAGACTAAATAAATTAATGTTGTCGACTACATTAATAAAGCTTTAATATAAAAAAATTTGATTTAAGTTTAATTTTCGAAAATAGCACGTATTATTAGTCCGATTTAGGAGCTTATGGGAGAAAAAGCCACAAACTACACTTATGAGCTCTTAAGATTTCCAAATAATCCTTGTTTAGCATCTAACTCATAATTAACTCTATCATTTTTCGTTCTTCGCAAATTTAAAATCTTTAATAAAAAGATCCGTGAATGCTTAGTCTAAAAGTTAAAGAACAAGCTAGAGCTCAATACGCTCGATCGAGTCAAAATTTATTCTTATTCTACCCAGTAGGAAAGTCAACATTGTGACAAAAACACTTATTTTAGTTTTGAAATTTTTTAAATTTTTTTCATTTTTTTGGTATTTTGGTGGTAAAGATGGGCCTCAATGTTTTAAGAAGGGTCTCTACGTAAATCCTAAGTTGTTTATTAAGTATGCTTAAAGATAAATGTTAGTCGATAAAATTAGGATATTAGATTCCCAAAATGAAGCTGAGGATTTAAAGCTCGAGTGAACGAAGGACAAAACCATGAGCATGGGAGGCTTCAAAATCTGGGCAATCCTGGACGTATAACACAACACAAAACACGAGAATGGAAGAGGCACACCTCCTCACGTTACACTTATTAGAAAATAGAAAGAAGATCAAAGGATAAGCATATGTTGCCTCTTACAAAGCGCTTGTTTAAGGTCACTTAGTTTGACCCGTCCCCGAATTCATTGGTCCTTAGGGAAAGTTTATAGATCCGGGACAACCCTATTGGTATGTACCCTCCAAAGTATATGGCTTAAGTCGATGAACCATCTCACCTTGGAAGTTTGGCCTGCGGTTTGAGATAACTTGACGTGCCATAGTAGGAAATACTTGGGTAACGGTGAATTGGTCCCCAGTCCAACGGTCTTAAGCTTTCCCAAGCACAATAATTTATCAGAAATAAAGAGGAGGACTCCAATCACCAACTTGAAAACGCGGTTGCTTGATCTTGGAAGTCATTGATACGTTTTGCGCTCGGTGTAATCAATACAGTTCCATAGGCTTGATCACGAAAGTTCATTCAATTCATTCATTTGAACTTTCCGGTGATCGCTCGCGGTAACAAGGTCATAATTGCAATGTTTCAAGGCCTAGTAGGCCTTATGCTCGAGCTCGATAGGTAGATGACACGCCTTTCCGTACACTAACTTGTAAGGAGTGCACCTGATGGGTGTCTTGAATGCGGTACGGAAGGCCCATAATGCATCATCCAACTTATCAGACCACGAAGCACGGTTTTCACCTACGTCCACTCAGAAAGTTTTCAAGCCATGATTGACACCATCAACTTGTCCACTTGTTTGTGGGTGATACGCGGTGGAGAGACGGTGAGTAACTCCGTATTTAAGCATGACCTTTGCAAATTGGTCATTGCAAAAATGGGTACCGCGATCACTAATGATATGATAGCACGAGGGGTCCCAAATCGGGCAAAGAGAGATTTTAAGAATTTGCAAACAACTCGGGCGTCATTGGTGGGGAGCGCTTTTGCTTCAACCCATTTTGACAAATAATCGACGGCCACGAGTATATACTTGTTCCCTCGTGAAGACGGGAATGGTCCCATAAAATCGATGCCCCAAACGTCAAAGATCTCACAAACTTGGATTGTATTTTGTGGCATTTCATCCTTTTGTGAGACTTTTCCTTAACGTTGACAAGCGTCACATCGGGTGACCAAGTCATGGACATCCTCGGTATTGTCGGCCCCATAAAATCCGGCATCACAAAGACTCCTAAGCGGTGTTAGTTGGGCACCAGAATTCCCCCCGGTGGGTCCATTATGGCAAGCCATGAGGATATCATGGGCTTCTTGGCCAAAAACACACCGCCGAATCACTTGATCTGCACATACTTTAAACAAGTAGGGGTTGTCCCAAAAACAATGCTTAACGTCTTTGAAAAATTTCTTATTTTGTTGGACGACATACCTTTTAACAACAAAATTCCCCGAATGGTAATTTTGCAAAAGTCGGCAAACCATGGGGTACTATCATCACCACGAAAAGTTACCATACCAAGTGTCTCTAGAGGAAATGATTCGTCATTTCCTTATTCTCAAGGCACTACTTTGAATGATGATCCTCTATCGGAAAGATGGTTGGCGCTAGGTTCTTGTCTCCTTTTTATCACGATCATGAAATTAATTTCATGAGCAAGAGAAACCCACCGAAAGCAATCCTCGGCTTTTGGCATCTTGTTTTGCAAAAAGATATTTAGAGCCGATATGATTCGTATACACCTGCTATTTTTGACAAGACAATATAGCAGAATTTCTACTCAAAAGCATACACTACGGCTAAAAGCTCTTTTTCCGTAGTAGTATAATGAGCTTGAGCGTCGGTCATAGTCTTGCTTGCATAGTGTATCGGTTGAAAAATGTTTTGGTTTATAACTTTCCCTAAGACCGCACCTTACCGCACAAATCACTAGCATTCCACACATAATCCTATAAACGGTAGGTCCTAATCGGGTGAAACTAAAATCGGTGCTTTGTCAATTTTTCTTCTTAAGGGCATCTAAATCCTCTACACATTCTTGGTAAAGACAAATGGGTTTCTTTCTCTAGTAGTGGGTCATGGTCGGAGATTTTTTCAGAAAGTCTTGAATAAACCTACGTGTCGACAAAATCCGGACATGTCCTAAAAAACTTCTAACTCCTTTGACGGTTGTGGGATGAGGTAGTTTTGCTATTACATTAACTTTGGCTTTATCGACCTCAATCCCAGACTTAGAAATTTTATGGCCGAGGACGATGCCCTCTTTGACCATAAAATGGCACTTCTCCTAATTTAGAACAAGATTGGTGTCTTCGCACCTTTTGAGTATTTTGTCAAAATGGGAGAGGCATTAAGAGAAGGAATCTCCGAAGACCGAGAAATCACCCATGAAGACCTCCATTATTTTCCTCGACCTAATCGTAGGAAAATGGCCAGCATGCACACTTTGGAACGTGCCCCGGAGCATTACATAAGCCAAAAGGCATGCGTCGGTAGGCAAAAGTTCCGTAAGGGCAAGTGAAGGTGGTATTCTCTTGGTCCTTCGGGTCAATTGGTATTTGAAAGTAACCTGAGAAACCATCTAGAAAACAATAGTATTCGTTTCCCGCGAGTCCTCTCCAAGTATTTGAGGACCATAAACGTAAAGAAAATGATCTTTAACGGTGGCATCATTTAACTTTTGGTAGTCCAATAGCATAACACGACATCCTGTAATTAATCGAGTAGGTAATCAAATCATTTGTCATCAGTTCACATCACGGTATACCACATTTCTTGGGCACACAATGGACGGGGCTAACCCACGGGCTATCGGATATTGGGATAAATCAATCGGCTTCAAGAGTATGATAACTTCCGTCCTGATAACCTCAGTGAATTTTCAGGTTAACCGTCATTGATGTTGCACTGTGGGTTTAACATTATCTTCCATCAAAATCTTATGAGTACAAAACTTAGGATCTATTCCCTTAATATCTGACATCTTCCAAGCTATGGCACGCTTATGTGATCTAAGAACCTTAAGAAGAGCGGTCTTGTCCTCATCTTTTAAGTCTTTAGCGATTATGATGGGTAATTTATCGGTACCCTCCAAAGAAAGCTTACTCAGAGATGAGGCGGTTGTCTTTGAGCTACAAATGGAGGGAGTTCATCACTAAAGGTTTCAAACGAGTCTTAAGTTCCTAAAATTTTAGTTCTTCCGAAGGGAGGAGGAAGTTGGGTCAGAATTAAGGCAATCTTTCAAGGGTGAGAAGGTCTTCTTTTGGATCAAAGTCGGCATCATCAATTCCCGGTGGAATTGATTCGCTAGTAAGACAACTTTATGATTTTCTTATCCAAAAAGAAGTCACCTCCCCTCAAAGGAGTGCTAGAGTGGGAGAAGTAGAAAGGATAGGTTCCAAAGTTGGGGTGGGAATTTTGCTACTTTTGGAAATGTTTGAAAATCCAAGTACTTTCTTGAGCACCTCCTCATCAAGCAACATCAATAACATCGACTCGATAAACCGATTCATAGTGATTGTAGGGAGAATGGCTTAGTAACACCAACTTTGAATGTAATGGATTGGTCATCATGTCGAAGGGTCATTTGTTTACCATGAACATCAATCAAAGCTCGTTCCGTCCTCAAGAAAGGTCTCCCGAGAATCAAAGGAACCCGAAGATCGGCAATATAATCAACGACTACGAAGTCGGCCGGAAATAGAAATGTTCCAACTTTCACGAAAACATCCTCGGCGATGCCGGTTGGAGTAGAAATAGTTCGGTCGCCAAGTTCAAGTATCATTCAGGTCTTGGTTAAATCAGGGAGATTTAGCTTTTCCCATACGGAAAGAGGCATTAGGTTGATGCTTGCACCGAGATCCACCAAGGCTAAGCATTCATCCATCTCTGGAAAATCATACGGTATAAGAAATCTACCGGGGTCTCCAAGTTTTTCGAGAAACCTTTTGAGGATAACCGCCGAGCAATTTTCATTCACCGGTGTTTTGATTAAGTCAATTATCTTATATTTGTTATTGAGAAGCTTTCTAAACAATGTGGCAAAACTTGGGCCTGCGTAGAGACATCCGCGAAACTAAGCTCGAAATGGAGATTCCTAAACATTTCCATAAATTTCAAAGCTAAAAGATCGTCTTTTTCACGGAGCTTCTCCTTGTTAATCCTTGAAGGATAAAGGGATGGTCGGTTTAAGTCTTAGGAGCAACAACGGCTCATCAATTTGAGTTTCGACCTCCGGAGGTTGGATGTTTTCGGTGTTTGGGTGCGCCATATCCTTTGTCACCGCGGGTTCGTGTTCCACCACCTTAGGAAGAGAAGAAGGCGGAGGTGGAACTTGAGGCCCATCATAAGAAACTTTACTTCGGGTGGTGATGGCTTTCATATCACCTCTCGGGTTAGCAACGGCGTCCCGCTAGGAAAGAGAAAACCGAGCACCCGAATAGAGGCGGAATTGGTATTCATGAATTTGGTAAGCATCTCCGTTAAATTGGTCAGTTGGTTTTGCATGTTTTGTTTTTTGGTCTATGATATATTTCAAAACGCATCATTGAGCTTGATTGTAGTTTTGAAAGTAATCTTTGAGAGCCAGAGCTTGGTATGCAGGAGCTTGGAAAGTCGAGGATGATAAATTGGACCTTGTTGTAATATATTTCCACCGTTTTGATTATAAGGATTTTTGATTATTTATTTGATGTTTTGAACGGGAGGAAAACAGGGAGGTCGAATTGATTTGGCAACCATCGGAGGACGTAACCGTATTTCACTTGGTGGTAGTTAACCGCATCGGCTTGTGAAACGTATTCCCTTAAATTTGTCACGATAAATGTTGCCATCGGTGGCGAGACAATTACGATAAGAATGAGCACCACCGCAAGTTACACAACTATCCTCGACCGCTTTTACGCTAGTGGGAGCTTGGGATTGGTTTTTCTTATCGAGAAGTAAGGCTCTCATCCATTATCTTAAATTCGGCAACATTGGGTGAAACACCGGGGTAGAAGAGCACGAGTACTTCACTTTGTTTCATGAATAACGAACTTTGGATTTGCTCTCGATGATGGCTAAGCAATCTTGAGGCATTTTGTCTAAAAAATTACCACCTGCGGCGGAATTCAATGAATCTTGATCATTAGAGTTCAAAGCATTATAGAAAGTATTGAGTTGATGTAATTCCGAGAAACCATGATGTGGGCATGCACGAAGGAGATCCTTGAATCGGTCCCATGCTTACTAACAAAGATTCATCAAAACGTGTTCGGAAAATTGGTGATTTCATTTCGAAGGTTTGTTGTTTTGGAGGGAGGGAAAAATTGGTTGATAAATTTTGAAACAAGATCATCCCAAGTAAAAATTGATCGAGGAGGTTCTTTTTTGAGCTAAATCCGGGCGGCCCCCTCGAGGGGAAATGGAAAAATCATAAGCTTAATCGACGTATTCGGAACGTTTGGAAACTTCAACGTAGAAGTGATCTTGTTGAAATATCAAATGTGAGCATGAGGATCTTCTTTATCAAGTCCGCAAAATGGTTTATTTTGCACAAGAGTGAGCAAACCATGCTTAAGCTCAAAGTTGTCCGCGGTGATCGTGCGAACAACGATTACATCCTCGTAACCCTCGGTGGGTGCTTGGAGCAATTGCGCCATAGTACGTTGATCGGCCATCGTAACTATGGGAGGAGCTTGATTTTCAATAGGTTCTTCAAGATTAAATGGTTCAATATTCGGTGGGACTTGTTGTTAAGGACGGTTACGGGTTTGAGAACGAGTGCGCATGCACTAATTATGAATAAAACACAATATTTTTGGTAATCGGAAGTTAAAAGTCCACGGTAGCTCTTTAAATTACGCACAAGAGAGCGAAAGGAATTAGCACGCCGAAGCGATTTAAAAGCGTTCTTCCTTTTTGGGCGATGTTCCTTGGATCAAGCCCTCCTTATACCCCCTTATAGTTTGTAATTCAAAGGTGACGCCTTTATAACGATAACAACACAGATTTGTTTTGGTTGGTTTTTCAATTTTTTTTTGGTATTCAAATACCTTTAGAAAGTATTTTATAAATGAATTTTGTTCGCTTTTATATAATGAAAAAGAAAATCAAGAAAATAAAATATTTTTGTATTTTTGTATTTTATATATTCACAAAATAAGCAATAAACTTCACGGAGAAGGTTCTTCAAACACTAGTCTTCAAACGTACACAATAATCGTATCACAACCTCCCCGGCAGCGGCGCCAAAAATTGACACGTATAAAATTAATCACCTTTTACTATATATATATATATATATATATATATATATATATATATATATATATATATAATAAATATAAATATATAATAATAAGAGGATAATTAAAATTATCAATCAATAAAATTCCAAGAGGCTTTTTTAAAAGATAATCACTTTTGACCAAAGCAAAACCCTAAAAAACCTTCTCGGGTCGTGTCCCGACGAGGTGTGAATGGAAATCGAGGTAACGTTTGTTAAACAATGCTTGAATATCACAAATTGGAGTTGGATTTCTATTTCTACTAATAATATGCTAAAATAAACAAATGCAAACTAAAACAGAAGCAATTAAGTCTAAAACACTAAAAACGATAACGGGGATTCAATCACGTTCTTTAAAAAACTAAATACTAAAATTTTAACCCTACAAAAACAAATTTAATTTTTAGTAGTCCTAAATGATAAAGGAAAATTTTCTAAAAAAGAATTATATTTTTTTGACTTTTATATTTTTTATTATTATGAATTAAATACATTTTTAATCTAAAAAATTAATTAAAAAAACTAAACTAAATGGGAAAATTCTAGAAAAATGCAGGAAAATACTTTAAGCTATATAGAATATAAGAAAAATAAGAATTTTGAAAAACAACTTATAAATAAGCTGGAAATAAGCTACAAAGGGCTGATAAGCAAAAAGGACTAAAAGGACTTAAGTAATTAATTGTACAAATATAAACCAGATGGCCCTGCTGGTGCTAATGGTTCAGAGAGTGTGGTTTTAAATGCTTTGGGAGTGCAAAAGGGAGTTCACAGGTTCGACTCCTGTTACCTCTCTTTTTTATAAACCATTTTTTTAATTTTCTTTTTAAAACTTTTATAGAATAAGCAAACACAAGCAACTTTAACAAAAGAAGTTTTTACACAACTTAAAAATAAGCCAGGAGTAAGCTGAAAAAGGGGTGACAGAATTGACTGAAAATGAACAAGTATGACAGGTTTTTCAAAACTTTTGCATAACATGAAGTGGACCATAAACCTTTGAGACCAGATGATAATATGACTTAAGAGAGCAAAATAAACATGAAAACATGAACTTAAAAGATTTCTAAGGCAAGAATTAAAATAAGCACAATAAGAACTTTTTAATAACACAAATTCATAACATACCTACATAAAACCTTAAAACTTGTTTTTAAACTTAAACTGAATACTAAAAATAGATAAGGAGAGCCTCTATAATTTGTAATCAAATCTTCCAAATAGTCAAATGTGTAAAACGGTACCTTAATAATGTGTAGTATTGTTCTTTGCCGAAAAACACCCTTTAAACATATATATTCATATTTTGAGCTTGATAACTTGTGATTTAGCAACTAAAACCTCAAAGCACCTATATAATTTTTAGCACTAAATACACAAACCCAGATGAACAAATTTTAACAACTAATAAGCCAAAATAACAAGATTAACAACCTATGCTACTTTATAAGCTATTAAGACAGATTTTTGCCAGAAAAAAAAAAACTTAAAACAACATGATTAAACTACAAACTAGCATTAAAAACATGATCAACCACAATAATAAACATATACAGAAGACATAATTCAATAATAACACAGTAAGAGCCAACAATAAGCAGATTCAACTTTTTTAAATCTAAAAATACTTTAGAGAACTTACAAAAGGTCCAAGTTTTTGTTAATGATTTGCAAGCAGTCAAATCAAGCATAAACAAACCTATAGTCTTATCCACATAAGCACTAACCCATGTTCATCCATTATACAACCATCTCCAAGTGAGTTTGACAGATTCTTTAGATGATTTGATGTAAATAAGTAACTCAAAACACTATGAACTAAATATGTATAAGTTCATAAAACTTAAGTGAACAGCTTATAACAAGTACAAATGAGCTTATGAGATCTTATAAAACACTTTTGATAACTTTTGAACACAAATTTAAGGAAAACATATTTTAAGCTAAAACTTAAAATTTCATTAATTCATAAAAGAAGGTACAAGACTTTGAAAATAAGCTAAACTATTAATACAATAAGCTGAAAAACTACTAAAAACTATATATCCCCAAAGGATTACAAAGTGTCCTATTTATACTAAAATCTTCAAAGTCTTGGGGTCTTCATGTGTGTTTTCTGTGTGAGGAGAAACGAGGGTGTGTTTCTTGTGTGAGTAGCTACAAAGCTTCCATCTCAGCCATTAATCTTGAGTGTTCTCCAAGGGGTCTGATCTCAACCCTTGATTTATGTGGTTCATGCTTCCTTTGACCGAATGAGATTGTGTGGGAATTGCCAAGGTGGAATTGCTTCTTATGAGTGGGGCAAAAGTTTGAGAGTGATGGGTTTGTTTGATGGTGCAGTTGTCGAGGTAAGGGGGATGATGAATAGTAACATTTGGGCGGGAAAGGTTTAAGGGTCTGTTGGTTTTGATATAAAGGATTTAGCGGCATATTGCCCTGTTTTTGTTAAGTGTTTGCATCGTTAGTCCTTTTGGACTAACAATGTTAGTCCCTAAGGACTAACAATGTAAGGGGCAAGGGACTTATGGTTATAGGTTAACGGGCTTATGTTTAGGCTTAGTTTGGGTCCGGGTTTATATAAAAGGATTTTGGCTTTTGAATCATTAAATAACAATATTTGCTGATTCGGTCCCATTAAGTGGGATACGATTTGGCCATAAAAGTTTCTTCATTTCGTCTTCGGCTTGACTTGTTGACCTTTTTGGGGATGACTTTGACTTTGACTTTAAATGCTTTCCATTCCGTGCTCGGATTTTTGTCTGTTTTGGCTGATTTTTGTCCTTTTTTCTGAGATATATGTTTACCTGCATAATACAAATCAAAAAAACACACAAAATACAATGAGTAATTCTTGTTATGTTTTTAGTCTTTTAAGCCACGTTTTCCCTCAGTTAAATGGTATGTGTAATTAAGTCACATATCCAACCCATTTTTATAATTATGCAAAGAATTCTTTCTTATCGTTTGGTATTTGAGAATTAACCGTAATTATGAGTACTTGGTGAAGGATTAAGCTAAAAGTGGCAGCAAATCTGGAGCTTAAACTTAAAACAAAAAATATAAAAAACTAATTCTAAACATCCAATACGCCGAATCCATCAAGGAAGATACGGCTATCTGTCCTGCCCGTCACTAAAGACCATAATAGGAACAAGAATCTATACGCTGTATTAATCCAGAAGAAGTTTATACACCGTATTCAAGATATAGTAATAAAATATTCTGGAAGACAAAAACTGGTCCCTACTCAAAGAAAACCCTCGATACGCCCGTAATAACCTTAGTCAATACGCTATCCGACCAAATTCCAGACCTTATAAATAGAAAACCTAAAAACAGTTTTTTTTAGTGTGCTAAAATCTTATTTTGATACCTTAACCATAAAATTCCGATTTTCGAGAGAAGAAGAGATAAACAGAGGTCAAGCATATAATTAATTACCATAGGAAACAAGCTTGTATCTCCTATACCTCTGTAATCGTATCAATTTTTGGTATCATACATTAACTCGGTAGTTTACCTTGGCTAAATATTATTCTTGTATTGATATATGTTTAAAGGCTAAATTACCTCGGTAATTAGCCATTGTTTTTTGAAGGATTTGAAATAGTTTAGTTATGTGTTATATCGATTGTCTTAATTTATCGTTGATTGCTTGTTTATGTTTAGCAATTTAATACTTGTTTTACGTGCTTAGTGTATGCTACCTATCATTCAACTGGATCTAGTGATACGAACCAAGTAATCTAGATGCTGGGATGGCTCTCCATATATTAATTTATACATCTAGACCAATAGGATCACGAATAATAACCTATCTTCGCCTTTAGTTTGCGAGCAATTGGACCGGTCAGGATGACCCCTTGGATCAATTCGTACGTTCTCAATTAATTGGTAAAACTTGGTTAGTGACTACTAGTGTATGAATTGCCTTTAAGCAGTAAGTGGGTAAAGTCTCTATGAGCTAGGGTTTAACAAGATCACTATTGCTTTAATCCCTAAGATAGATTATAATCAGCAAATAAGGATGCTTTATGCAGATACGTTTAGTTGTGACTGAATTCTTTGTATCTAGGTCTTAGGAAGAAGTAACTCCTAAGTCTTAAAAATGATATTGTCACACCCCGTCAGTGGCGGAAACACGGGAATGCGACACAATGATTCACATTGCACAAGATACAAGATCATACCGTACATTATTACAAAAGTTTATTTACAAAATTTTACAATTTCGCAACCTTGGAAAAAGTCAAAAATTTGTCCTTCAATAAACTCCCAAATGTACTCATCTTTTTTGCTCCCAATTACCTCCTCATATACCTTTACTAACACCCACAGCTAACCTGAAATTATACTCGAAAACGACAACAATAATGTTGGAGCTCGTAGGTTTAACCTTAAACCCAGTTGTTGTGCCAATCATTTAAACAGTGGACAATAGTGCTATATGACAGTGAATATATGCATACAAACCCATGACTTAGCATCCCCGCTAATCATGTACGATGACCTAGCATCCCCGCTAGTCACCAAAACCAGCATATACCAATGCTCTTGAGCCCAACAGCTGAATATGGTCACTTACGCACCTAGGAGTGGCCCTACCAGCTAGAGCACGATATTAGGGCAAGACCACAACCCTTGCATGCCAAACACATAACATGCAAGTAAAACCACAACCCTTGCCATGCCAAACAGAGTACATGCAAGTAAAATCACAACCCTTGCCATGCCAAACACAGTACATGCAAGTAAAATCACATTCACATAGTAGTCATAAGCACATAAATTGTCCCAAAAACAAAACCACATTTCGCACAGTTCAGAAAATCAGTTCAAAACACATTTGAGTATCATTTTCCCTCAACGAAAAAGATTTAAATAAATGGGGCTACGAGAACTCACCTCAACGGATGAATATAACCGCACATATAACCTCTACTCAACGAACCAAGCAATCTCTACAACGCACCAATTAGCCTCTACAACGCACAATGGTACCTGGTCACGACCTAACATTAATTTTACTTTATTAACATTTGTACAAGGTTATCTTATTGTACACGCGTTCGTCTTTTACTCAAACAAAATCCTCATTCTTTCACAAAATCCCCATCCTTATTTCCAAAACCTTTATTCCCATTATAAAACCTTTTATTCTCATTTCAAACGTTTTGGTATTATGGCTGTGTGGTACTTAAGTAAGATAACTCAATGCACTTGGGCTAAGTGCGACATCAATACAAAACTCTCTAACACATCCAACAACTTAAAACGAAACAACTGACCCAACGGTCCAAGAAAATTCGACGAGAAATAATAAGAAATCAATGATAAAAAAATAAACGAGTAACAGCCTCCGAAATCGATACGAATATATATACATATATAATACATTCTTATATATATAAGTATTATATATATATATAATATATATATATATTAATATATATATATATATATATATATATATATACGTATATATATATATACATATATACATATATATATATATATAAATCTCTTAATGGATCCTTATTGGGCCTTAAAGCCCAATAAGTGTTAACTAGTTGTTTTGAGAGTTTTGACGGACTTTTGAAAAGCGAAACATGTTTATGAATTCATTTTGAAAGTCGTTTGAGAAATAAGTTTTGGTGAACCTTGCGAAACATGAATTCTTGGTATTTTGTTAGAAAATGGTGAAATAGTGGAAAATTGTTTGAAATTAAGGTTCAAAACCTTGGAAAACGTTGTATAAACGTACGGGTCATGTCAAAATTTCGTAAAAAGTCTATACTTAGAATTTTTACTCAAAACGTGATTTTTAATAAAATAATAAAATATTATTATTTTAATAAGTCGACTAAAAGACGAAAAATATAATTTTTCTCGAAACTTCTCTAAGATGTTTAACGTAAATAAACGTTTCTTTTCGTATAGTATAAATGGTGTATTTATGGTAACTAAGTGTACCGAATGGAATTATCGGAGTATATTTATAAGTATTTATTATCTTATATTACTTAACTATTTTACTTAAATAGTATAAGTATATTATACCGAGATATGAGTTGGGATATGGTATCATTTGAAGTTAAGTCGTCAACCATCACACCACTAAAACGTTAAAGATAACCGTACAACGCATCTGACCTCTATGCATCAAACCTGAAAACTGTTTTGGAAATGAATGATTAAAATGGGACATTAATTGGACTAGGTCGTGTTCGGACGTCGTTGCATTTGCTTGTGTGATATTGAGTTGGCTGATTGAGACCTTTGCTTGAGGTGAGTTCTCGTAGCCCCACTTTTTAAATCTTTTCCGTTGGGGGAAAATGATACTCAAATGTGTTTTGAACTGTTTTCTGAACTGTGCGAAACGTGGTTTTGTTTTTGGGACAATTATGTGCTTATGACTGCTATGTGAATATTATGTGGTTTGATTGTACTTGCATGCATCGAGGTGCATGGCAATGTATGTGATTGGCAAGGATTTGCCATGTCTTGTGTGGTCCTGCCCTAATCTAGTGCTCCAGCTGGTAGGCCCTTTAGGTGCGTAAGTGACATATCGGAGTTGCGGCTCCAAGAGCATTGGTATATGCTGGTTTGGTGACTAGCGGGGATGCTAGGTCATCGTACATGATTAGCGGGGATGCTAAGTCATGGGTTTGTTTGCATATATTCACTGTCATATTGCACAATTGTCCACTGTTGAAAATATTGGCACAACGACTGGGTTTTGAATCAAACCTACGAGCTCACCAACATTATTGTTGACGTTTTTGAGTATCATTTTTAGGTGAAGTTAATGATCGTTAAGGTTGTGGTTCATGTATCAGACTTTTAGAGAATCCTATAGGAATCTTGTTTGAGAAGTCTTGACATTTGAAGTATGTTATGGATTAGTTTTCTTAATGATTGAGGTTTAAGATTGAATGGACCCCTGCGTGGGCTTATAATTGTAATAATTGGCGACTATGTGTTGTGTTCTTGGACGGGTCATCTCTCAAGGTTGTTTTGAGGTTGATGGTCATCATGACACTTTTATTAATGCATTTTAGTTTTCTCTATTTTGTATCTTGTGTTATGATTGATCATTATGTTGCATTCCCGTGTTTTCGCCTATGATGGGGTGTGACATATAGTATCATCCAATTAAACACATACAACTAAAACATAACATACAACCAATTAAAACACCCCCTTACTCAAAAGTACAATAATATTTCCACAATGTACAATTTAAACAAGCTACAACATAATCCAAAGTATAAACTAATTAAACACACAAATTAATGTTATTTTTAAAACACCACTAAAATGAAAAGTACATTTTTATACACATTTTACAAACTAAAATGATGGTGCATATAGTTTTGAAAACCGAACCAGACTGTTAGGAATATGTAAAGTATCAGTCACTTCCAATATAGCTAGTCGTAGCTCGTAGAGTAATCATATGTAAAGTTAGTAAGCTAACCGGCCCAAAGGCTCACGAAAAGCCCATGACTAAGCCCATGGTCGGCCATAGCTAGGAGTATTTATACCCTCTCCACACATGGAGAGGGTGTTGGTTGTTCATTTTCTCATTTGGTAATCTAATAGTTCTTTCTTTGTTTCTCTCTCTAAGTGTTCATCCAACCACCTTTTTCTCTCTCTAAAACCCTTAACGAATCTCATCTTCTATATGTGTTACTATATTCTACAATTGTATAAAGATCCATGGGGTGTTTGTGAAGGTTTTGTGTGCGTTTTTTCTACTCTTTTTTAGGCGTGTTTCTTGGTTTGAACCTATCAAAAGGTTTTCATCTTTTGAGGGTTTAAAAACCATAAAGCTTTAAACTTTTTTCTTTATTTATCTTAGTTTAGGCTAGAAGTACAAGAAAATCTTTGAAAAACCATAAAAAATTTCATCTTTTTGAGTATTTTTTGTTAGAAAAAGGGTTTTGAACCAAGAATCTTGATTTTTTAACATTTTTCCAGTGTCAAAAACTTTAAAGTTTGTGTTTTTAAGGTATTAAAATTCCTTAGATAGGTAATAAGTACAAGAAAAATCAGGTAAAAACATCAAAAAGTGAGTCTTTTTAGGATTTTTGGATTTTGAGTTTTCGAAGTGTATTGGGCGAGTTATACGTAATTGGTCAGGCGAGTTATACATAATTGGTCAGGCGAGTTATACGTAATTGGTCAGGCGAGTTATACGTACTTCTTCAGGCGATTTATACGTTCATTACAAAGCAATTAATACGTTAATTTTGCTAAAGGCGATATATACGTTCATGCTAAAGGCGTTTAACGATTAATTTCCAAAGGCGATTTATACGTTAATTTCCAAAGGTGATTTATACATTAATTTCCATAGGCGATTTATACGTTAAATTTCTTAAGCCAATTTATACGTTAAATTTCTTAAGGCGAATTATACATTGTTTCTTAAGGCGATTTATATATCAACTTTAAAGGCGAGTTATACATCATTTGCTTGGGAGATTTATTAAACGCTTTTTACCTTGGGTGAACTCTAGCTTTCATAGGATATATACGTTGTTTTTTGAAATTGTAAAATCCCGATGAAAATTAGTTATCCCCGTTTTATCAAGAATTGTAAAATCCCGTGTATTCCAAAGACTCAATTACATTAATCAAACATCAGTTTAACACAACAACCTCCAATCACTGTACGACCATCTTTTATCTTATCACATTAAAATGGATTCAATTATTCCACTTGGACAAAAGAATACTCTTGCTAAGTACATGATACTCTCCGGTGTTGACAATCGTCTACCTATGTTGGACAAGGACCTGTATGAATCTTGGAAAGTAGAATGGAATTATACATGCAAAACAAGAGCACGGAAGAATAGATACTTGAATCAGTGACTACGGTCCACTCATTTGGCTACTATTGAAGAAAATGGGGTGACCAGAACAAAGAAATATGCTGAATTGTCTGCTGGCTAAAGAAAATTCAAAGCTAACTGGTGAATATGAAGGCAACCAATATTATTCTTCAAGGTCTACCAGCTGATATCTATTCACTTGTTAATCATCATAGAGTTGCCAAGGATTTATGGGAGAGAGTTCAATTAACTAATGCCAAGGTCCTCCTTTACCTAAGCAAGGAAGAAAAGAGTGCAAACTGTATGATGCATTTGATAAGTTTACTCACATCAAAGGGGAATCACTTCATAAGTACTTCTTTTGGAGATTCACTCAGCTGATTAATGACAAGAAATCTACACATGACAATGGAACAATTATAAAGTTAATACAAGTTTTTAAACAGTCTTCCTCCTGAATGGAGTAAGTTTGTGACTGATGTCAAGCTTGTAAAAGATTTGCATACTACTAACTTTGATCAGCTTCATGCATATCTTGAACAACACGAACTCTGTGCAAATGAAGTCCGTCTTATGCGTGAAAGCAATCAAGATCCACTTGCACTAGTTGCTAATCATCAGATGACACCACCTCACTTCAACACTTATCAGTCTTCATACAACAATCCTTCTTCAACAACAGTTTCCACCATCTCAATATGGATCAATTCATCCCACTCAACATTACTCATCTACTTATCCATCATAACCACAATTCAATCATTCATCCGTTCCACCATCGTATCCATATCAGTCTCAAATGAATCATCAAACCTTATCTGTTCCACAAATTGCTTATCAATCACCTCAAGTCTCTACATAATCTATGACTGAGTCACCTCTTGTGGACTCAGGTCTTATTGTTCCTATATTCTCTCCATGAGATGATCCAATTGCTTGTCTTAACAAGGCAATGGCTTTTCTAACAGCTATAGCTTCCTCAAGGTTCCCTTCAACCAATAATCAACTTAGAACTTTCTTTAATCCAAGAAACCAAGCCACTATTCAAGATGGCAAGTTCATAGTGCAACAAGTTCAGGGGAGACAAAGGCAAAATTATTCTAGTACTGGTTATAAGAGTAATGTTACTAGTTCTGGGGGAAACAATGCAAGTAGACAGGCAAGGGTTGTTAAATGCTACAACTATCAAAGAAAAGGACATATGGCTAGGCAATGCACTCAACTAAGCGACCAAGGAATGCATCCTAGGTATAAGATAAAGCAATGGTTAGCTGAAGCTCAGGAAGCGGGAACAATATATTGGATGAGAGCAAACTCTGCATTTCAGCAGACCAGGATTCCAGACGGTCAAGCGTTTCAACATCATTCCAAACAATGCTGCTTCCAACTGAGGACTTGATACTTATGATTCTGACTGTGATGATGTCTCGAATGCAAAAGCGGTCTCATGGCCAATATTTCCAACTATGGTTCTGACGTTATCTCAGAGGTACCCCATTCTGAAACCTATCTTATTGATATGGAAAATCAAAGTGTGCATGCAATGCATGATTTTAAACAAACACTAGTTGTGGATGTTACAAATAATGAGATAACAAGTGATAGCAATATCATTCCGTACTCTTAATATTTGCAAGAAACACAACAGGAAAATGTTCAAGATACTAATTTGCAGGCACAACAAGATTCAATGATCTTATCTGTGATTGAACAAATGTCGGAACAAATGATTAATCATGTAAATAATTAGGAAAAGGCGATACAAGGACAAATAATAAATCAGTAACCGCTGAGCTTGAGAGATATAAAGAACGAGTCAAAACTTTTGAACAACGTCTTAATATTGATTTAAGCAGTCGTGAAAAAATGATTGATTCTCAAATGGATGATATGATTAAAGAGAAGCTTGCACTAAAAGAACAAGTTGACTCACTTGAGCAAAATCTTTCTAAACAAATCAAAGAAAAGGAATCTTTATTGCAAACATTCACTGTTTTCAAAAATGAATCCAAAGAAAAAGAAAATAAATATATGGAAAATGAAATTGATTTGGAAAAGAAAATAAAGGAACTTGATAATATTATTTTTAAAGTGGGTCAATCTGCTCAAACAGTGCACATGTTAACAAAATCGCAATTTTTCTATGATAAATAGGCTCCATCAAGACACAAGCTCAAGTTATCAAAAATATCTGTTTTATCTCAAAACGCTCAGCGGATAAAACCAACCTTGTATGATGGTATTGTTATTTCTGATAAACATGTTGTTATGCCCGTGATTGATGATGAAGAGACATTGATTTTGGAAGTAGAAAGTCAATCAAAAATTTCTGAAAAATAAAAGGTTCTAGAGGCTATTAAACAAAAAATTTCTCATAAACCTATTGATTATGTAAAATTGAATCAACTATCTGAGGATTTTGGGAAACGCTTTGTTCCACAACAAGAATTAATCCGAGATATGAAAAACGTCTGGTAACGATATGTTAAACCCTTCCACTACATCTTCTGATGCATCACCTGTCAAAATAGAAGCTCCTAAGGAACTTCCTAAGGTAAGCTTGGTGAATAAAAGCCTTAAAAAGCTTAAATTTCACCTTGCCAAGTTTGACAACGTGGTGAAGATAAGGACTACACCTGATGCCTCGACAGAAGTGAATGGGAGGTTTTGAACATAATTAAGCTATTTTTAACAATGAAAATATTCCATTTCCTAAAATCTTATAAAAGACTTCTATCAATGTGTTTGCTAAAGATCTTCAAAAATGAAATAACGGAAGTACAAACCAGTTTTTGACCAAATGAAGTAGTTAGTTTCAACAAATCTTCAGTGGGACAAACAAGTGCTTGAAAATTGCTAAAAAGAACAACTTTTGGAAAATGATCGACTCTTACATACAAATCATGTTCTCAAAGATGTTTTTCAGACTGTATGTACTCAGTCTTGAATGGAGAATCTGTGAATATGGAAAGAAAGAAATGAATCTTGTGATAAAGTGTTTCAGTCTTGATGCTGAGCTTTTGAAACACAAAATCACATAATGATCTTTTAAAAAGTTTTACTCACGAACTTGAAAAACATGTATTTCTCCCCCCCCTCACTTTGAATTGTCAATACACTTAGAGGGTGGTTTGGGGAAGCTTTTATTGAAAATAGATTATGCGTTTTGAAAATGGATAATCAGATAATCAGTGTTTACAAAACGTGATTTTGAAAATTAGTGTTTGGATTTGATTATGCTATTTGGAATCGAAATAATCACATAATTAGTTTTCTGAGTGTTTGGCAAACCAAATTATTTACAACTTTAGTAGTAAAATTACCAAAAAATACATGATATAAAAAGACAAAACTTGGACATAGACAAAGCATACCACCATCTGACACACACTAGTAAATAATAACATATGGCAAAATAGTAATTAAATGAAAGAAAGGAAATCATGTTTCCAAAAAGTAAGGGAGGAGCAGCTGCTGCAAAACGTCATTTTGAAAGCCTTATAACGCAGAAAAGTAATTCTTGAACTTTGTTTGCCAAACACCAAAAATTGATTATTTGCGTTTTAAAAACGCAATAATCAAATAATCACATTAAAAACGCAATAAAAACACCCCTTTAATCAATAAATTTTTCAAAAAGATGAATCTTGTGATAATCAAAATGCTCTTGAAATTCTAGAATATTTTGAAAATAATGATTTGAAAGCTCAGCTACAAGACAAAGACACTACCATTTGTAAGTTGAAAGAAATTATAAAATCAATGAGAGAAAAGTCCAAGGAAGAGAATGTAAATTATGATTATTATGAAATAGAGACCAAAAATGTGGAACTGGAAAATAGTGTAGCAAAATTGCTTTCGGAAAAAGAGCGTATTTGTAAAGAAATTAATCATGTGAAACAGGTTTTTAGAGATCAGTTCGAACTCAAATACAAAAAAGAATCGGTGTTCTTACTAAAGAACAAAGTGACTCTTTAATTGATAAACTGAACTTAAAATCTGCTGAAAATGAGGATTTAAAAGCTTAAATTCAAGATAAGGTTTTTGTGATAACATCATTGAAAAACGATTTACGAAAAATTAAAAAGGAACAAGAAAGTGGTTAACAATGCTGACAAATACATCTCCACACTATTGTTCCAGGCATGTTCAAGCTAGACTTAGAACCTTTGGCTCCTAGGTTATTGCAAAATAGGGAAGCTCACATAGACTACCTTAAGTACACTCAAGAACAAGCTGATATTCTTCGGGAAATAGTCAAACAAGCTAAAGCAAAACAACCTTTAGATAATGACTTAGACTTTTCCTGTAAGCATGCCCAACGAATTCAGGAGTTACTTGTATATGTTCGAGATACATGCCCTAATGCGATTAAACTTAGTGCGAAAAAGGTTGTTGTCACACCCAAAAACAATGTCAAGAAAGTTAGGTTTGCTGAACCTCTCAAATCCTCAAGCAATATTAAATAGGTAGAGTCATCTAAAACATCATATTCTAACACAAATGTGTTGTCTCCTACAGGATTGAAGAGTTCTACTAGTATTTGCGGACACACGCAACTCAACAGCGCCCTATACAGGCAATAAAAAGAATGATAGGATCTCGCAAACACCAAGTAGGAACAGGAAGAATAAAGTAAAAGTCCAACCTAGGAAAGTTAATAAAAAGAATCGTGTTGTTAAACCTATTCATGATGTTGATGTTAAGCATTCACTGTTAAATGCGAATTCTAAACTATTGTGCTACATGTAAAGAGAATCTATGTTTGATGGTGTTCATGATATGTGTCTTCTATGATTTTGTGGAAATGTGAATAGGCCGTCCTCAATCTCTAAGAAACATAAAAACAAAATATTGGAAACCTACAGGTTCAGTGTATTCACTGAAGTAAGACTTAAGTGGAAACCAATAAGCATAACGTTCACTATAGTTGGTAACTCGTGCCCTTTAACTAGGATCACTTCAGCTAACGTAGTGCCTCCTAAGAAAACCACTTCCCACTCGGTTGAAACATAAAAACCAGAGCTTAAAGTCTACAGCAGGAAACCCAAAAATGTTAAAAATGTAGGTTCGAGTAAAAAGGCCAAGATTGTAGAATCTAAGAATGCTAACCACTCGGAACCTAATAATGCTTGGGGATCCAATGCTACAGATATCGATCGTCTTCTTCTCTTGTCATGACAGGTTGTCCAGATTGTTCTCTGGTACCTGGACGCAGATGTTCAAAACATAGACCAGGGAACTGCTCTTCATCAATCGGAGCTCATAACTTGTTAGTAAATTTCTAGGTACAATTAGATTCAGAAACGACCAGATTGCAAGGATTATGGAGTATGGTGACTATCAGCTAGGAAATGTTACTATCTCAAGAGTATACTACGTCGAGGGGCTTGGACATAACTTGTATCCTGTTGGTCAATTTTGCGACGCGGATCTTGAAGTCGCATTGCGGAGGAAAAACACTTGCTTTATTCGCAATTTAGAAGGTGTTGATCTACTTTCAGGGTCCCGAGACACAAATTTGTACACAATTTCTCTTGATGACATGCTTAAATCATCTCCGATCTGTCTTCTATCCAAAGCGTCAAAGACTAAGAGCTGGTTATGGCACCGTCGATTATCTCATCTCAACTTCGGTACTTTGAACAAGCTAGCTAAAGACGGTCTTGCACGAGGAATTCCTAGGCTTAAATTTCAGAAAGATCATTTGTGTTCAGCATGTGCATTAGGGAAAAGCAAAAAATCCTCTCATCAACCCAAAGCTGAAGACACTAACCAAGAGAAACTATATCTTTTGCATATGGATTTGTGTGGCCCGATGCGTGTGGCTAGTATTAACGGGAAAAGGTATATCTTAGTGATAGTCGACGATTACTCAAGATTTACCTGGGTCAGATTTTTGAAGACAAAAGATGAAGCTCCTGCGGCCATCATCAAATGTATTAAAAACATTCAAGTTCGTTTGAAAGCCACAGTCCGGAATGTTCGAACAGATAATGGAACCGAATTTGTCAATCAGACACTTCGTGAATGGTATGAAAATGTTGGCATCACGCATCAAACTTCTATAGCTCGCACTCCTCAACAGAACGGTGTTGTCGAAAGGCAAAATCAGACTCTTGTAGAAGCTGCTCGAACTATGCTGATATTTTCTAAAGCTCTATTATTTCTCTTGGCCGAAGCTATCAATACTGCTTGTTACACCTAAAAGCGTTATTTGATACGCCTTTGATACAACAAAACTCCATACGAGCTTATGCAAGACAAGAAACCAGACTTATCATTCTTTCATGTCTTTGGTTCACTTTGTTATCCTACCAATGACCATGAGGATCTGGGTAAATTTGATGCAAAAGCAGACATTGGGATTTTCGTTGGTTACGCGCCTGCAAAGAAAGCGTTCAGAATCTACAACAGAAGGACCCGGATAATTACTAAAACAATTCATGTAACGTTCGATGAGCTAACAACTATGGCTTCTGAACAATTCAGTTCAGGACCTGGGCTTCAAGGAATGACTCTTGTTACATCTAGTACAGGACTCGGTTCAAATCCTATTTCTCAACAACCTTGCTTGCCACCAATAAGAGATGATTGGGATCGTTTATTTCAACCAATGTTCGATGAATACTTTAACCCTCCAACAATTGTTGTTTCTCTAGTTTCAGAAGCTGCTGCTCCAAGAGCTGAAGTATTAGCTGATTCTCTTGTGTCAATTTCCATTAACCAGGATGCTCCCTCAACAAGTATTCCATCATCATAAGAACAAGAACATTATCCAATCATTTCTCAAGGTTTTGAAGAATCATAAAAAACACCAACTTTTTATGATGATCCACTTAATGAATCTCCTAATGAAGACTCGACTTCTCAAGGATCATCATCGGATATAAGACAAATCCACACTCCATTTGAACACTTTGGTAGATGGACTAAGGATCATCCAATAGCAAATGTAATCGGAGATCCTTCTCGCTCTGTATCTACGAGAAAGCAACTCGAAACTAATGCCATGTGGTGTTACTTTGATGCCTTCCTAACTTCTGTCGAACCTAAGAACTTTAAACAAGCAATGACCGAACCATCATGGATCGATGCAATGCAAGAAGAAATTCATGAATTTTAAAGACTAGAAGTTTAGGAATTGGTGCCGTGTCCAGATAACGTGTTCTTGATCAAGCTGAAATGGATTTATAAGGTCATGACAGATGAATTTGGCGGGGTACTAAAGAATAAAGTTAGACTTGTTGCTCAAGGATTTAGACAAGAAGAAGAAATCAATTTCGAGGAATCATTTGCACCGGTTGCTAGAATTGAGGCCATTCGTATCTTTATAGCAAATGCCGCCAACAAGAATATGACAATCTACCAAATGGACGTCAAAACAACTTTCTTGAATGACGAGCTCAAAAAAGAGGTCTACATTTTTCAACCAAAAGGATTTGTTGATCAGGACAACCCATTGTATGTGTACAAGCTCAAAAAGGCTCTTTACGGTCTAAAACAAGCACCACGTGCATGGTATGATATGTTGCCAACCTTCCTCATCTCTCAACATTTCTCTAAAGGTGCAGTTGATCCAACACTCTTCACATGGCATGCTGGAAATGATATATTACTAGTACAAATTTATGTTGATGATATAATGTTTGCATCAACTAATACTGTCATGTGTAATGAGTTAGCTAATCAGATGACCAATAAGTTCAAGATGTCAATGATGGGGAAAATGTCATTCTTTTTAGGATTACAAATATCTCAAAGTCCCAGAGGCATCTTTATAAACCAATCTAAATATGCTTTTGAAAGTGTTCAAAAATATGGTTTGCATTCGACACACCCATAATTGAAAACAAGAAACTGGATGAAGATCTACAGGGGAAACCAGTTGATGCTACACTTTACCGTGGCATGATTGGATCCTTAATGTATCTTACATCCAGTAGACCTGACCTTAATCATGATGTCTGCTTATGTGCCCGGTATCAGGATAAACCTACCGAAAAGCACTTACAACCGTGGAAACGGATCGTTTCGATACCTTAACGAAACCATTGCGCATGGGTCTATGGTAACTCGAAAGGTAAGGCGGTAAACAGAAATGACACTTAGAGCTTATGCAGATGCTGATCACGCGGGGTGTCAGGACACTAGACGTAGTACATCGGGAAGCGCTCAGTTCTTAGGTGATAAACTTGTTAGTTGGTCGTCTAAGAAGCAAAAGAGCACTGCCATATCAAGTATAAAGGCTGAATATATTGCCTTATTTGGGTGTTGCTCACAAATCCTATGGATGCGTTCACAACTAACTGATTATGGCTTTCAATTCAATAAGACCCCTCTGTACTGCGGCAACAAGAGTGCGATTGCTTTATGCTGCAATAATGTTTAACATTCAAGAGCTAAGCACATCGATATTCGTTACCATTTCATAAAGGAGCAAGTGGAGAATGGAATCGTGGAGCTATACTTTGTTCGGACTGAATACCAACTGGCTGACATCTGTACTAAACCGTTGCCTCGAGAGAGATTTAACTTCTTGATCGATAAGCTTGGTATGAAAAGTATGTCTCCGAAAACGTTGAAACATCTGGCAGAGGAAACGGACAAGTGATGGTGGTAACTCATATCCTGTAAATATGTATATATGAAAATTTATAAATTCCGAAAAGATTTTCATTCTATAAAATTTTACATAAACAAAAGAAAATTTAAAAAATCAGAAAAATATAAAAATATGTATCTCTGGCATGTCTTCTGAAAATCTATAACATAACGGCCTTAAAAGAAATGTCATTTCAAAAATGATACGAGGCCTGTAAATAAGTTCGAGCAAAGATTTAAAAGATATCAAAACATGCCGAAAAATGGCTGCTATTATTTCAGATAGAAACCCGGTCAATCAACTTAAAGGCAAGTATTCGTCAAAAAGGAGACTTGACCTCATCACGGGAATTTTTCTCCGCATGGTGCTACTTTCTGACCATGCAAAGGCTTTATTACTTTTTGCATCACAACCGTGCTCCTTTATTCCATAAGTGTACGTGTCAGTGCGCTTATGTGTCAAAATAAGAGAAATCTTATTTTCTTGGGTGTTGATTTTCAAAATATAAATAATAATCATCTTTTAGATTCAATAGATCATCATTTTCTAAGACAATTTTAAACCATCAAATAACGACTACAACTCTTTCAATAGAAAACAGGTCATTATTTGAGGGGGAGAAACTATCAAAATCATCTTCTTCATAATTAATAAGGTGTCAATCGGAAAAGGTTTTAATGGTGTCGGGTGAATAATTAAAGGGGAGTTGATAAATGTCAACTCAATCGGGCTTTATTTGATATATGTTTAATCTTATAGGGGTATTAATGCAAAATGATAAGTCTTATTCTTGATAACTAATCTTTAGGGTCTAGTCTTGCCACTTAGGAATCTTTAGTTTGCCTTAGGAGAAGTTTTTAAAGAAAAGTAGAAATGTCATTATACCTCAGGGGGCATTTATGCCAAAACACCATAGTTATAAACATATACTCCTTCCCCATCACTTTGCCTCTCGTCACACACACACTCACCTTAAATCCACCACTGTTAATTTTCAATACCTTCAAGAACTTGCTCAATCTTCATTCTAAGCTTAAGGTACACGTGTTTGAATGTTATAATACCCATTTAATCAGACCAAATCATGGAATTGTTCTTGTAAAACCCAAAATTCAACCTAATTTTTATCACCATCAAAAAGTTGATAAAAAGATCAATTGATAGAGGGGTTTTGGTCTAAATAGTGTCTAGTTGTTATACCCATAACAGTTTTTAATGGGGATAACTCATTCATGAGTTTCGAATGATTATTGACGTCGAATATGATGAAAATGGGCAAAAACTTGAAAAAGTTCATGGGTTTAGGTTTAAGAAGTATTGTTATGAATGTTTGAGTACATTTGAGTGTTTATTTAACATGCTTGTGTGAAATCTTGAATCTTTTGGGTTTTAGTGTTCATTTGGGTCGAACAAGTAAAAAATCAAGATTTTTGTGGTTAATTTGGGTGTTAGAAATGTTAGAATGATTCATTGATGGTATATGTTCGTGTTTAAATGGTTTAGGATGTCTAAAAAGGTGAAATATGTTAAACCAAAAAATTGAACAGGCGAACAATACATTCAATTTATAACAGGCGAACAATACATTAGAGTTTGTTCAGGCGAACAATACTTAGGAATTTGTTCAGGCGAACTATACAAGAATTTGAACAGGCGAACTATACGTTCATTTTTCTTATAGGCGAACTATACATACACTTATAACAGGCGAACAATACAAATTTGTACAGGCGAACTATACATGCATTTTTTTAATTGGCGAACTATACACATATGTCTTACACAGGCGAACTATACATAGGTAGTTAACACATGCGATTTATACAATCACTATAGGTAAACTATACTTGATTTTTTTCTTGTAGAATTAATCTCGTAATCTTGGTAATCCAATTGCATAACCTTATCTAAGTATAATTTATCCATATCTTGTCACTTAGTGATTAAATTAGGTGTAATTTACCTTAGATATCTTTAGTGATTGCTTTGATTTCAATAATGAGCCTATAGTTAAAGTGATATATGAGTATGTGTGCTTAACATGTGTGTATGTGTACTAGTTCTCTGCATTATTTTCATGTGTATAAGTTCTTTGCATTGAGTGCATGTGTATCAATTTGTTGCCTTCTATTCGTTTGCCTATCCCCTGTTGTAAATCCTGTCCTGCTTCAATAATCGTGCCTCATGGTCTAAATTGTCTATCTGTTATATATATATTTATTTGTATATGAACTGTATATGACAAATCTTAGCAGAATCATGTCTTCCATCACTGCTCAACAAGACAAGCTTGATCTTGAGCTTGTTCCCAAAGAGAATAGACTTGATATCGGAAAATGCAATGGAAGAATCCCTCGCGGATTGACACTAAGAGAACCCACATTTCAAGTTGTTTTGGATGCTATTGCACTCACTCCATGCTATCCTGCAAATCTCATCACTGCGGATGTCCCTGAAGTGTACATGCATCAATTCTGGAATTATGTGTACAAGCATGACACCTTCTACAGATTCAAAGATTGACAAGAAGAAACGATTAAAACTTACATTGGAAGTCTTCAGAGATATCTTTCAGATTTGCCCAAGAGTACCGGGTAGAGACGTTGATGCCCTTCCTTCTGAAGAAGACATTGTGTCTTTCTTAAAAGAACTCGGTCACACTGGGGAGATCAATTCACTCAATGATGTGGTTGTCGATCAGTTGCATCAACCCTGGAGAACTTTTGCTGCTCTTATCAACCGGAGTTTATCTGGAAAGACTAGTGGTCTTGACAAGCTTCGTCTCTCCAGAGCTCAAATCCTTTAGGGTATGTTCCATCAGAAAAATGTGGACTATGTGGAATTACTCTGGGAAGACTTCATCTACCAGATTGAAAACAGAGTCTACAAGAAGCAAGAAAAGATGTACTACCCTCGTTTCACCAAAGTTATCATTCACCACTTCCTTTTTCAAGAAAAGACTCTTTCCTGGAGAAACAAAATTGGGATGCACACTTCCAAAGATGACTACTTGATTAACTCCTTAAGATTTGTCTCTGCTAAAGAATCAACTCAGATCTATGGAGCTATTCTTCCTGAATGTTTGACCAGTCCAACAATGAAGGAAAGTAAAGCGTACAAGACTTATCTTGGCTATGCTACAGGTGTTGTACCTCCCAAGATTGCTAGAAAATTCAAGAAAGCTTCTCCATCTAAGAAAGACAGTGATCTAGTCCCTGTAGATAAAGAACCTGTCCAGAAAGGCAAACGAGTTAAGAGACCTGCCAAGAAGTCTACAAATAAGCCAGCAGCAGGTGTCGTCATCTGAGAAGCTCCTATGGAAACAAAGTCTAAAAGTAAGGAAAAGGAAATGGTGGAGGTTACTCGTAGGAAAGGAATTGAATTTCTATCTGAAGTAGCTTTGACAGAAGAACCTCAGATGAAAGAAGTAAGAAAGAAGAGCTTAAGAAGACACATCCTAGTGGTTCTGATACGGTTGCTGAAAAACCACCAAGTGTTGATAAGATCACACCTACTGTTATACGTGAAGGAACTGGTGATAAACTAAGGGTTCCCGATGTGATAGAAGATAACTCTACTAAGTGTGAATCTGAGTCTTGGGGAAATGTTAAAGACAATAGCAACAATGGTAATCAAGATTCAAGTAATGAAGACAGTGAGCAGGAGAATGAAAGTGAAGAGCAAGTATCTGATTTGGAGCAAGAAGAAGAATTTGAAGATGATGATCAAGAAGAGGAGGAGTTTGTTCATACTCCTTCTTCCACTGATGATAAAGATGATGAAAATATGGAATCAAAAAGTGATGAAGTGATTAAAAGTGATGAAGAAAAGGGATTGGATGATACTGATTACCAATTTGATGATGATGTTGATGCAAGATTAGAAGAACCTACTCAGACTAATAAAGAGGTTGTTCAAGGTGAGGGTGATGATGCTGAAATGATTGACGCTCAACAAGGGAATGCAAATTTAGAGACTAATCAAGAACAAGTTGTTAAAGATGCTCATGTGACAATTTCTACTGTTACGAAGAAGACTGAAGTTCCTACTACTAGTTCTTCTCGTTCATCCGACTTGGCATCAAAATTCCTAAATTTTTTAGATATTCCTCATACTGATGCAAAAATTGTTTCTCCACTAGATGTTCATGTCCACAATGAAGTCCTGAGAACTTAGACACCCACTCTTCTTACAATACCAGTCTCTATTATCACTGAATCATCACATGTATACATAAAAATTCCTCAATCATCACAAACCTTTACACATCCACCAATACTGACAACACCCACTCCACCGCCAACAATTGAAACCACAAATCCTCTATCTACACTCCTTGACTTTGCATTAGTCTTTCGATTCAACGATAGAATAACTGTTAGCCTTAATTATATTAAGTCAAACAAGAATGTTATCGGTCTTATAAAGTCAAACTAGGTCTTGTAAAGTAATAGGGTAGTCGGGTTCAACGGGCTTGGATTCTAATCTAATATTGTCCGTGTTTCGGGCTCAAAGCCCAAGTTTAGCCAAGCCCGGCCCAAGTAGAAAAGCCCGCATGCCACTTATGACTCAAGGGTATAAAAGAAACCCTCTCCACACATGGAGAGGGTGTTGGTTACATTTCTCACTTGTAACTCACCTTTCTCTCTCTAATCTAACTTTCCTAAGTTCCTTTTCATCTATTTTCTTCTTTCTTTGTTGCCGGCTCATAAGGGCTTATTGGGTTTGCTTATTAGTTGTGAAAGGATTATTTAAAGACTAACATGTGGTATCACTCGCCAAGGGCTTACCGTGGCTTATTTTTCTTCATAAGCCCACGGTTCAAAAGCTTGGAGCTTATTGGCTTATTAACCTTATTCTCTCTTTGTTCTTCATGATTCTTCACCTTATCTAGTTGTAATTTCATGAATTAGATAAGCTCCAAGGTTGTTTGTTATTAAACTTATTAATTTCGGCTTATTTTTTTTTCTTTCTTCTCGACTTGATTTGTTGGATTCGATTTAGATGAGTCACAAGAGACACGTCCTATTTGTTTGATCTTCTAACTAGGTTCTTAGCTTTGTTTGGAATTTTTTTGTTGTTCATTTTAAGCTTATTTCGGGCTTATTTGAAGCTTATTTTGAGCTTATTAACTTTTCTAGTGGTCCTAACCGGTTCAAATATAGGAACATAGATCCACCATTTTAGGATCACAGTACCATTAGTTTTGTTGTTTTATTAAGAAGACAAAAAGTGGTCCTCACAAGAAAGTGACCTCAAGCGGAACATGTATGCCATTTGAGCGAAACATGCAGGTGAAGCAAAATATATTGACATTTGAGCGAAATATGCAGGTTTAACTCGAAGCGAAATATGTTAAAAAATGAGAAGCGAAATATGTTTGAATATTAAGCAAAATATGCAAGTTTAGTTATTAAGCGAAACAAGTTAGAAGACAAGCGAAATATGCAGGATTAATGTTCAAGCGAAATATGTTGAATTTAAAGCGAAACATGCAAATTTAAGTTTAAGCGAAATATGTTTCAATTCAAGCGAAATGTGTAGTTTCCAGTATTCAAGCGGAATGTGTAATTTCTAAAGCGAAATATGTTATTTCCAAGCCAAGAGAAATGTGCAATCCTTAAGCAAAATATGTCAATTTTAATTTCATGGTTTTTCTATTGATTTTGTAAAATCCCGACAAGTAAACTTTTTTCCTTCTCGGTTTTAATCATAGAGTTGTAAAATCCTGTGGAGTTAATTGCATTCTCTCTCACCATAATAAAATCTACACTTCATAACACTTAAGATCCGATATACATTCACAACTTCATCAAAATGTCAAATTCAAATACCAATTTGCAAACTCAATCATCGAATGCTCTTCATAATGCTATCATGGAAGCAGGTAGCAAAGATCGTCCACCAATGTTAGCACCGGGTAATTACGTTTAGTGGAAATTCAGAATCAAGAGATACATTTACACCAAACCTAAAAGTGAACTCATCCACTATTGTCTTCAAAATCCACCATACACATATCAATGTGCTGAGAAAACAGTTCCAGTTGCTGAAGGTAGTTCTGAAACAACTACAGAGAGGTATATGGAGAACTATAAGAATGTTTCACAAGACATACGCGATCAACTGAATGCCGAAGCTGAAGCAGTTCAGATCATTCTCACAGGGATAGATAACGATATTTACTCCATAGTTGATGCTTGTCTGAATGCATGTGAAATGTGGAAAGCCATTGAAAGTTTGAAACAAGGTGAATCAATCAATGTTCAGGAGTAATTCCCTACAGGAGTAATTCCCATTACTAGTGTTAGCAGACCACAGCTTAAGAGCAATCAACTGGAAGATAGAGTCATGTCTAACAATAGTTAAGGGAAGAAGCAAGAAGTAGAAGACCACCGTAGGACTTTTAAGTTTTCTAATAATAAAACATCTGTAACTGCGTGTAATGACAGTTTAAATGCTAAGACCTCAAATGTTAACTTTGTCTGTGTTACTTGTGGAAAATGTATGTTTAATGACAATCATGATTTGTGTGTTCTACATTATATCAATGGCGTGAATTCTAGGACTAGACAACCAATGACAGTGCCTATTAGTACTAGAGAACCCAAGCATAATGTAAACCAATCTGTTGCAACATCCAGTAAGAAACCCGTTGCAACAGACTCCACTGTCAAGAAATCTAGAAACATAACTAGGATGTTATATGAGCAAGTTAGTAAGACATGCAGTTGGTGGTATCCTAAGTATACACCACCCGTATACAATTGGAAACCTAAGTCTCAAATAGGAAATGTTAACCCAAAAGTTAGTATGCCTCTAAGAAATGCATCTAGAACTGCTAATATTTTGGAACCTATGACTCCTAGGTGTTCCACTATATCCAATACTCCATTGTCTTCTAATTCTTTTGCAGCTCGTAGAGATAATTCTATTCATCGTCGACTCTGGGTGCTCAAAGCACATGACCAAAAATCTCAAACTTCTAACTAATTTTATGGAGAAATTTTTGGGAATGGTGTTGTTTGGAAATGATCAAATTGCACCGATTCTTGGTTATGGAGATCTGGTTCAAGGAACAATTACTATCAAACGGGTTTATTACGTCGAAGGGCTTAATCACAATTTATTCTCCGTTGGTCAATTCTGTGATGCGGATTTGGAAGTTGCTTTTCGGAAGTCTACATGTTATATCCGTGATTTGAAGGGAAATGATCTTCTCACAGGTTCTCGTGGCACAGATTTGTATTCCATTACTCTTCAAGACTCAACAACTCCCAATCCAATTTGCTTAATGGCTAAAGCAACATCGTCTCAAGCATGGTTATGGCATCGTCGTCTATCTCATTTAAACTTCGACACCATCAACTTGCTTTCAAAGAATAATATTGTGAATGGCCTTCCAAAATTGAAATTCGTCAAAGATCATCTGTGTTCTTCTTGTGAGTTGGGGAAAGCAAAAGTCTTTTCATACTAAGACTACCCCGAGCTCAAAAAGACGGTTACAACTTCTACACATGGACTTATGTGGTCCAATGCGAGTAGAAAGCATTAATGGAAAGAAATATGTTCTTGTAATTGTTGATGACTTCTCCCGATATACTTGGACTCACTTCTTGCGGTCCAAAGACGAAACACCTGGAGTTCTCATTGATTTCCTCACACTTGTCCAAAGAGGACTTCATGCTCAAGTTACAACAGTTCGAACTGACAAAGGCACGGAATTTCTTAATAAATCTCTTCATGCATACTTTGCAAAAGAGGGAATAAGACACGAAACGTCAACTGCTCGAACACCTGAACAAAATGGCGTTGTCGAAAGATGGAACCGTACTCTTGTTGAGGCTACTCAAACAATGCTAAGCGTCGCTAAAGTTCCTTTGTTCTTCTGGGCTGAAGCAATTGCAACAGCATGTTTTACTCAAAATCGTTCACTTGTAATTCCTCGACATGAGAAAACACCTTATCATATCATCAATGCCCAGAAACCGTCAGTCAAGTTCTTTCACATCTTTGGTTCTCTTTGCTACATCGTCAGAGATGGTGAAAATCTTGATAAAATGAAGGAAAAAGGTGATGCATGTATTTTTGTTGGGTATTCTACTCAGTCAAAGGCTTACAGGGTATTTAACAAGAGAACAAGAATAATAGTTGAAACAATTCATGTTAACTTTGACAAATTGCCTCAGATGGCGTCAGATCACGTCAGTTCTGACCCCGGTCCACAATGTTCGACAACGATACTTGAACAAGACAGTTTAAGTCCTGGTCCACAAAGTCAAGAAAATGTTTCTCAAACTGCTGAGACATCAACAACGTCAAATGAGCTAGAATTGCTATATAGTCGGATGTTTAGTGAATTACTCAATGGAACTTCTCATGTCGTGTTAAAGTCTTCCGCTGTTCTTACTGCTGATAATCCCGATAAACGTCAACAACATAACATAACTCACTCTTCTATAACAACCGATGTTGCAGATCCACATCCATTGAACATTCAATCAACACATCAAACTCCAACTCAAGTACCAACTGTCACTCCACCTGAGAACATTATTCAAGCAGAAACCAATACCAAAAATGCACAATCTGACGAAGATAAATTTATCAACATCTTTAGTACACCGGTACAAGAACAAGGGGAGACATCGTCTCGTTATGTTGATTCGTCAAACATGCATACTTTCTATCAACACCATCCTTCCGCACAACGTTGGACAAAAGATCATCCATTAGAACAAGTCATTGGAAATCCTTCTCAATCAATTAGAACAAGACGTCAGCTAGAAACAGATGGCGAGATGTGTATGTTCGCACTCACCGTGAGTCGAACCGAACCAAAGAACATCAAAGAAGCCATGGCTGATTCTGCATGGATTGAATCAATGCAGGAAGAACTTCATCAGTTTGATCGATTAGATGTATGGGAATTAGTCGACAGACCACTTTGCAAAAATGTCATTAACTTAAAGTGGCTCTGGAAAAACAAACATGATGAGGAAAATACTGTCATTCGCAACAAATCTCGTCTTGTAGCTAAGGGATATGCTCAAAAGGAAAGAATTGATTTCAAAGAGTCATTTACACCGTACGCTGCATACAAATCATTTACCGTATACCAGATGGATGTCAAAACAGCATTTCTTTATGGACATCTGAAGGAAGAAGTGTACGTAAACCAACCAGATGGATTTGTTGACCCATATCATCCTGACAAAGTTTACCGTCTCAAGAAAGCATTATATGGTCTCAAATAAGCACCAAGAGCATGGTATGATGAACTCTCCAATTTCCTGGTATCCAAAGGATTCTCAAAAGATTCAATTAATCCAACTCTGTTCATAACTAAACATGGGGAAGACATATTGCTTGTGCAAATCTACGTTGATGACATTATTTTTGGTTCTACGAACCCAAAACTTTCAAAACGATTTGAAAAACTAATGCATAGCAAGTTTGATATGTCTATGATGGGGGAACTGAAATTCTTTTTAGGAATTCAGATCCACCAATCCCCTTATGGTAGCTTTATAAACCAAACTAAGTATGCTCAAGAGATACTTAAGAAGCATGGTATGACCTCATGTGATAGCATTGGTATACCAATGGCTACAAAACACCTAGATGCTGACTTGAGTGGCACTCTGGTCGACCAAATGAAATATCGTAGTATGGTCGGAGCACTCATGTACCTAACAACAAGTAGACCAGATATTGCACATGCAACATGTTATTGTGCTCGCTATCAAGCAAAACTGACTGAGAAACATCTCACCGCGGTTAAGCGGATCTTTCGGTACCTTAAAGACTCCATTAATATATGTCTCTGGTATCCGAAGGAAACCGGTTTCGAACTAACTGCTTTTTTAGATTCGGATCACGCGGGTTGTCTCGATTTACGTAAGAGTACATCTGGTGGCATATAATTTATAGGTGGTGATAAGTTAGTCAGCTGGTCATCTAAAAAGCAGGACTACACCTTAATGTCTTTAGCAGAAGCCGAGTATGTGTCTTTATCTGCGTGCTGCGCACAAGTTCTATGGTTGAGAACTCAGCTAACAGATTATGGCTTCCACTTTGATAAAATACCTATGTATTGTGACTCAAAGGCAGCCATAGCCATCTCGTGCAATCCAGTCCA
>BQNB010003058.1:862-16035 GCA_026074375.1 Tanacetum coccineum
GGCTACACTTCTTTTAGGAGAGTTCGCTTTTTTACCTAACCAAATATCAGGTTTTCCTGGGAGTCTTCTTGGGAGGAGCCTCCACCTTCTTTCGCACATCATCAAACACTCCAACCATAGGTTCTATAGATGGATCCTTCTCGACAAATACCTCTTCAACTTCCTCGCTGTCGTTGTCAATAATAGAGCTAGCAAATTCATCAGTAACCGTCCCATTGTCATTATTAGATTCAAAAACATTGTCTTCTTTAGATATGGCATCAAAAGAATTCTTCAATGAGAAAAGGTTGAGCTCTTGTTCACTACAATCAGGTAAAGCTCTTGTTCACTACGATCAGGTAACGGATCACTAGGTAACGGATCACTAGTAACCTTATTGGTATTCAGCTGCGAGGTTGACGCCTCACCGTTCCCATTAGCAGGTCTATTAATAGGACGATAGATAAAACTAGGCTTTTGTTTAGTTAACCGCACCCCCTCAATATGTTTAGGCTTAGACGATTGTTTACTGTTACAACCCCAAACGGGGCCTACACGGAAACACATGTCTGGAGGCGTGACGTCATAATACACATCACACAAGATACAAAGAACGACCTCTAAGGGTACGTTAAAAATCCAAACATCGTTGCATTGATTAAAATAGTTAAAGTTTTACATAGGCCTAACGATAATATGCGGAAGCGAATAAAAGGTTTTAAAGTTTGACAACGATGTTAACATAGATAATAATAATTCTTGAAAATCGGTCCAGTGCAAGGCAACACCCAACAAGCAAGCAAAGACATCCATAGCTAAGCTTTTTTCTAGCGCCTTGCTAGCTTTAATGAAATTTGCCGTTAAAAAAAACATCCATAGCTAAGCACTTGAGAAAAACATGTTAAAACGGTCAACATAAAGGTGAGTGAATTCATAGGTTTAAATTTAATATTAAAGGTGGACCACAAGTTCACAGTACACACGTGACAGTTATAGGAGATACCAAGGCTGTCAACTCGCGAGTTTACACGTAAGATCGTACGATCTTACGTGTCCACCTGATAAAATCGTGTAGGATCGGTGTAGGATCGCATCGAACCTCCAAAACTGTAAGCGATACTTACCCCGAAAGGGAAAATTACCCCAATATGAATCTATTTACACATTCGCGCTTACTTAACCCTACGGTCGGTTAAGCAAATGACTTCTGATAATTCGGGCCATTAGGGTCAATTCGCTACTTAGGCAACACGTAATCAGGAAAAAGAAACGTAAGTAACTGTGTTCATAGTTTTAAAAAAACAAAGCCAAAGTTTCTCACCCAAAATAGTAAGTAAAAGTAGTAAAACATGGGGCTATGAACTCACCTTAGCAAGATGAGCAAATGATAATTCACGCAAGAAAAATATAATATAGAAATCTAGCCGCGACCTAGAATAATAACGCGTCTTAGAAACACGGAAAGTATGCCAAGAAATGCACAATATGTTCATCACCAAAATACATCCATGTGGGTTTGTTTAGTTTAATTATCAAATCATGATGAAATAAAATCATATAGTTTTTCTTTAAGTTTCGGCGTTTAACCAAAAATTATTGTTTTTAGAAGTTTCTATTTAGGAAATTTTTAGTTTCCAAAACGTTAAAACCGTGCCCCTATATTTATTAAGTTTCCATATATTCAAAACGCACTTACTAAGCCTTAGTCGCTTGAACTTCTATGTCTGTTTATCTAAAATTTTTTTTAACCAAACTATATTTTTAGTAACTTTAACGCTTTTCTAAAATATGTTAACAGGACGTCATTTAATCATACTATCAATAGGTATGTGTTACTAAAATTTCGCTAGTGTTTAAAAGTCCAAAAATGTCGAAAACTCATTTTAATATTCACATCATCACACTATTCATCCGGTTTGTCGAAAAATGTTTCAATTTCATTTGGCTATAACTTGGTCGTTTTAAATCTAATTTTAATGTGCGATATATGAAAAACTATCTATTCGAAACGAGCTCTCCAAAAACTACTTTTACGCCTAATGAAAATATTTTTAGGTCGACCAAAACCCCAAAACAATTTTGGATCAGCAAGCACTTTTTGTCAAAAACGCAACCAAAATCCACCCAAACTTCACAATAGTGCCTAATCTCCATTCACAACTAATCCACAACAAAACCACACCTAAGACTAACCTAATCCCTTCATTTCTATTGTTGCAACTCTCATTCAACTCTCATCTCACCAAGAACATAATATTGAACTAGTGAAACAAAGTAGCATCATTATTTATGAAATCTTGTTTTATAGTCTTATAAAATTTAAACACAACATATGGATGTATGGATCTTGAACATATATGAAAGAACATAAGTAAACCACAAGAAAAGATTTATGACACTTACAAGAATGAAGAACAAGTAGAGAAATCACAAGATCTATACCCCAAAATAATAGATCTATAAAACCCAACAACAAATCTTGAAACCCTAACTTAGATCTTGAAGAAAAACCTTTAAACCAAAGAACCAATACTTCAAATCACCTTAGATGTTCTTAGAAATGAACCTAGTATGCTTGGATTATGCAAGAAATCAAAGATATGAAAACCCTAAAAGGGGTGCTTGTTGCCGTGAGCTAGAGAGAGGGAAAAGAGAGATGTGAAATTTTGATGAGGCTTGGAAAATGATATGAAACCCTAGTGTGTGTTATAATGGGGTATTTATAGGCCAAAGAAAGGTTTAGGGTTTCATGGTTTTAAGTATCAAGTGACCAACACACACCAAAGGTGTGTGTGCACCTTTGCTCGGCCGAACATCAACCACAAGGACCATATGGTTCATTTTTTAGTCTTGGTTCATTATTTAGTGCTCAAGCTTAGTCAAATAAGGTCAAAGGTCTTAGTATAAGTCTTACAAGAGTGTAAGAGCTCACATGTTGGTAGAGCATGGTAAGTGTGCATGAGAATGACTCTCTCATGTGTCACTTTCATACACATGCATGGGAAATTCAAAAAAAAGATGCCTTTGATTTAATTTCAAGGCTTATGGTGCATTTGGTTTGGTTTAGGCATCTAATGTATAACAAGAGAAGAGGGTGAACGAAATTTTTGACTTATGAACATGAGATGGACGATAACTAAAGTTTACACGAAAAGATTTCGGGTTTCCGGGGTTCCGTTAGGTCAAAAACGCGAAAAACGCAATTTAAACGTTAAAGCGTAAAAATAAATACCGGGAGTGATCGTAAACTACGAAACACTTAGAAAAGATAAAATAACTCATATAATATCTAAACTAATCAAAATCCGAAGTCAGAACGCGTCCGATGATGTTTTTCAGATTTACGCGGGTTAACTTCCCGGTAAACTGCCAGATTCAAACGTAACGTATAAAAGTCAAAGATAATGATCGGAAAAGTTTAAAAATATTGACCTGAAATTTTTGGAGTGTGACACATATCATTCTTAGACTTAGAAGAGACTTCATCCTAAGACCTAGACACATTAGTTCTGTCACAATTAAAGCATCCGCATAAAGCATCCTTATTTGCTGATTATTAAACCGGGTCCTCTCTCGAATCCCTTCAGACCTTCACGGATTGGAATGTGCTTTGCTTCAGTCCGTTTAACTTCTCATCCATAATTTTAAACTGGTCCTTTCATGAAAAGGAGCTAGTCGTCAATTTTGGATCTCTTCAACAGAATTAGCTAGGGGATCGTTACGAAACCACATTCGTTCAATTGGAAACATGAAAAGTACTATGAACTCGGCTTAACTGCTCTGGAAGTTCAAGTCGATAAGCAAGCGTTCCTACTTTAGCAATAATCCTGAAAGGTCCTATATAACGAGGGTTCAGCTTCCCCCGTTTGCGGAAACGTATCACCCCTTTCACTAGGCGACACTTTCAAAACATACCTGTCTCCAACCCAAATCTATATGCTTACCAGAGGGTGTAGACCCCCCTTACACATACAGGTGTTTGTGTTAGACGGAACCAGTTTTGACCTCCTATCGGCATAGCTCTTCTGCCTATCTCGGGCAGCTTAAATTCTCTTTTTGATTTGAATGATCTTCTCAGTTGTTTCACACAACAATTTTTCGACCATGATGCTGAGCGTCCTCCAACCTCAGCCCAAGCAATGAAGCGATTACTGTATTTTTGCCTAGAAGAGATATCAAACGGTGCGCCTTAATACTAGTGTTATAAGATGATATTATAAAGAAAACTCTATCAAAGTAGGTTTCATCCCGAACCTTTCCCAAAATCCCATCAACAAGCACGTACATGTCTCTAAGGTTTTAGATGGTCCGTACTTTTGACATCAGTCTGTGATGGTAAGCTGTACTCATACCAAATGTAATTACCTAGGCTATGTTCATGATCTCCATAAATGAATTCAAATTTACTGTCCCGACAGAATAGAATCGAAACCCCAGGGCACTCCATGCCTCGAGATACTACTTTCTTCAAGTAGTGTCACGTAAACCTTCTCTATGGAGTCAGGTCGTCCCCTTCATGGTAAGAAATGACATTTTTGTGAGTCCGGTCAACAATTACCCAATTGAATCTTGACCATTGATGTTTTTTGTAACTTATTACGAAATCCATCATAATGTTCTCCCACTTCCCTACTTTCACTGGTTGAACCAACAAACCGTATGGTTTTTGTATTCCGGCCTCAACTTTGGCAACAGGTCAAACATTTACTGGCGGAGGTGGCTATCTCATCCTCATATTCGTTACACCATACAGCTCTGTTATATCTTAGTACATCTTGTCCATCCAGGATGTACTGAATACTTTGACTTATGCGACTCATGCATAATCAGTTCCCTTAAATTACCTCAGCAGGGTATCCAACTTCTCCCATTTAAGTACAACATTCCGTCAGCACGTGGCTCTAGCTTCTTAATCATACCACACAGATCTTCTGTTCCATAATTCTCCTCCTTTCTCGCCTCAACCTGAGCTTCTAAGATCTGCACAGGGAGGTTCAGACTAATCGTCAAGAACTAGAATCTTCTAAACTCGTATGGGTTTAAGTCGTTCCTTTCGTGCTAGGCATCCGCCACCTACGTTCGCTTTCAGATGATAAACGTATCTCGCAGTCGTAATCACTCAATAACTCTAACCATCTACGTTGTCTCTTGTTCAACTCTTTCTGATCTAGAATATGTTGCAAACTCTTGTGATCAGTGAACACAACGCATTTCGTGCCGTACAAATAATGTATCCACATTTTGAGAGCAGGCACTATAGCTCCAAGCTCTAAGTCATGTGTAGTGTAATTCTTCTCATGAATCTTAAGTTGGCATGATGCGTAGGCTATGACCTTCTCCCTTTGCATCAAAACTGCGCCCAATCCTTTACGAGAAGCATCACAGTAAACCATGAAGTTTTCACTACCTTCGAGTAAAGCCAAAATCGGTGCACTACACAACTTCTACTTCAACAGTTAAAATGCAGCTTCTGCCTTTTCACTCCAATCAAACTTCATATTCTTTTGAGTCAGCTTCGTTATAGGCTTGGCAATTTTTAAGAAACCTTCGATAAATCATCGGTAATAGCCAGCAAGACCTAGAAATTGATGAATCCCTGTCAGAGTCTTGGGCGATGCCCAATCCTTGATTGACTCAAATCTTACCGGTCCACGAAATGCCTCACTATCAATCACGTGACTAAGAAATTATACCTTCGATAGCTAAAATTCACACTTCGAAAACTTGGCGTACAATTCCTCCTTCTTAAGTAACTCCAAAATTAACTTAAGGTGTTCTGCGTGCTCTTCTTTGCTCTTGGAGTAGATCAAGATGTCATCAATAAAAACGATCACGAATTTATCTAGTACGAGTTATGCACACTCCCGAATCATCAATCCATGAATATTACCGCCGTGCCTTTGGTCAGTCCAAACGGCAATTCACTTGAAACTCATATGACCGTAAGCGTGTACCCTAACATTATCTTTGGAATGTCTTCCTCGCGAACTCTGAGGTTGGTGATAAACCAATCTCAGGTCGAGAATCTAGAGTGGACCTTGATCCTGCAACAGACAAAACAGGTCGTCGATGTCTCGGAAGGGATATCGATTCTTCACAGCCACTTGTTTAGTTCACGGTAATTGATACATATCTGAAAAGATCCATCTTTCTTTTTGACAAACAAACCGGGCTCTCCTCCCAGGGGCTCCCCAGTGAGGACTCGTCGTATAAATCCCTGTCAAAAAGGCTTTCTTGTAAGTTCAGTAGACAATTCTACAATTTCGACAGTGCATCAATACTAGCTCGCGCCACATGTGCACACCAACCCAAATTCAATTTGAAATTCAGCATGTCGCATAGGCGGTAATCCAGGTAAGTCCTCTGGAAAGACCTCCGGAAAGTCCCGTACAGTCGGCACGTCCTCAAGTCGCTTCTCCTCCAACTTGTTCTCGATTTCCTTCTTCGTAACTTGTGCAAATGATGATTAAATCAGAAAAATTAGGCATCCTTTCTCAACATACTTATGAGTTTTTGTGCAAGATATAATGCTCAACTTCGACTTCTCTCTTCTGCCTTCATCACCTTAGACTATCAAAACTTCATCTCCATAGGGAATCCGCACAATCTTCTCATCGCAAACAATCACCGCATGATGGTTCGCTAACTAATCCATGTCGATGATGGCGTCAAAGCTTCCAAGTTCTACCGGCATTAGGTCAATATTAAATGGGTGACCTAATAATCCTAACGTACGGTATTGGTTTCAGAAATTCTTCCGTCGGCTAATTCGACAGCATAGCTAACGTCTAAAGTATCGAGGGTTATATCAAGAAATGTACTAAATGTAGTCGATTACGAACTTGTCTAATCTGCACCCTAATCGAATAGTATGAAACATAATGATTGTTGAATAACGTACCGTTGACGACATTTGAATCGGGGTTAAGCGTCTCTACACCTAGCACATGATCTTTCCCTCTTAGCTTCAACCAACTCCATTCTTGTTCCCATCCTCCCCCCCCCCCCCCTCCGCCCCCCCCCCCCCCCTCCAGCTTTGATTTCACAATTTTGATCCTTCATCTTGGGCAATCACTTTGTATTGTCTTTGCCTTCTCACACTCAAAAACAATTACGACACTCTGGGTTCACTACTTGACCCCTCTATTGAATTAGTAGAGATTGTGACCTTAACAATCCCGTAAAATCCTAACCTTGTTATACATCCCACATCGCACTATGCATGTCCTGCTCATGTTGAAGCTGACACTTGTTAACGGAGAGGTACCAGAAAGCCATTATAGGTTTCTTCTTCTATTTTGCCAGCCGTTAGAGCGCTTGCTAACAATCTGACCTCCACATTTGCCTTATTGAATGGTGGGTGCTGACCAAGGTTGTCTCTCTGATTGCCTCTAATCTTCACTTGTTTTAGCATTTTTTTCACAGCATAACCTTTCAACTTTTGGTCCATTAAGTTGTTGGCAATCCTAACAGCATCTTGCAGTCTTGTGGGTTCAGCAGCAATTACATTCCTTTGGATGTTATCGGGGAGTCCTCTAATGAATTTCTCAGCCCGATCCTCCTCCTCGAGGACTATCTTGGTGCACATCATAGTCAACTCTTGAAATCTCTGAGTATAAACAGCCAAATCATTGTTCTTCACGGTTAAGTTTCACAGTTCAGTTTCCATTTTCTGAATATCATTTCTTGGGCAGTACACTTCAGTCATTAGCTTCATGAGCTCTCTCCATGACATGAAAAATGCAGCCTCAGTCCCAATAGTCCTCTTATGTGAGTTCCACCAAGTTTAGCGACAGTTTAGACAGTGATAAAAAGTAGCAATACTGACTTGGTATCTCTCTGGACAATTGCTGGTATGGAACAATGTTTCTATCTTCTCAAACCACCTTATCAATCCGACAACTCCTTCCGTTTCCTTAAAGTTGAGTAGTTGACACTTCATGAAGTCCTTATATGTGCATTCTCTAGCAACATATCTATCACCTCTACCATTCTTGTTTGGATTTCCATTTCCACCATTTCCATTTTGACCATTTCTATTCTCACGATTAACTCGACCTAGAAATAAAATCCTAAGAGTTAACCCAAACGCTCCTTAGTTTGATTTTGCTCATCCAAACATGTCGAAAAATACATATGAATTATGTATCTCGACCTTTGTTCATGAGATCATTATGCATGTGTTTGAAAACATTTTTAAGTTGTATTAACAATGCATAACCATAATTTTATTATGTTCCTAACGTAGGTAATTTGAAACTAAAGTTGGGGTTTTGGTTCGAAATCATTTTTTCAACAAATTCACTAATGTATGCAAATCCTATGTCTACAGGAAGCATATTAGTTATACATTGTATCCTAGTAGTCTTAATTGTACAATATTGAAAGAAAAATAAAAAATCCCCAATTTTAATTTTAGTGTTCATCATGAACCCTAGACTCAAATTGAAAGAAAATAGATGAAATGACTTACAATTGATGATCTTTAAGATGTTGTGAGTGATTATAGGTGTTGATTTGATCTTCAATTATAGTTTTAGTGGTTAATTTTGAGTTTTTGAGGTGTTGTGTTCGTGTTCGTCGCTGCAGAGAACGAAAGGGGGTGTTTGTTTTTGTGTTTTGAAATTTTTTAGTTAAGTGTACAATTTTAGTGTTTTGTTGATGGCGGTCCCATATCGTCTCTGGCGTTCCTAAATATACAAGGGGCCTCCTAGGGTATGGGTCCGCCCTCAGTGAGGGTTAGACTCAGTATGACTAAAATTTTTACAAATGGAGAGACATTTAATTTTGCATTTCGCGAATTAAAAATACTTAAAAGTACTTCGATAAAGAAAAAAAAAAAAAAAAAAATATATAAGTTTTCACGACACAGAATGGAACACGGACTAGAATTGAGACAGAAGAAGGAGAAGCGGACTAATGTGATTTATGGAATGTGTCCATCATTCCACACCAAGACGTAGAAGTTAAAAGATTCACATTTAAGGGGTTTCGTAATAATGTCGACGATATTGTCGACGGATGGCACTTTTTCGATGTAGAATAGTCCATTTCTGGACATTAATCACAAAAAAAACGAGAAAGTGGTGACGAATTTCGATGTTTTTGGTTAAAGAATGTTGCACCGGGTTTTTTGCAAAGATCAATGCGCCTTTATTATCGCACATATCGGGATGTCGTTGAGTCGAACTCGTAGTCATAAGAAGCTTTGTTTTCATACATAGTTCTTGTTGACATCCCTTTCCGCGCTTACGTATTCGATCGGTAGTGATATATTAAAGTGGTTTGTTTTCTTCGAGAACCATGATGTTAAACAACATCCCACGAATGTACAAATTCCACTAGTGCTTTTTCTATCCACATAATCTCTCGCATGATCAGAGTCAGCATATACTATAGTTTCTATGCCGGTCCCCATTAGGATAACCATAAATCCTCAGTGCGTAGTGCCTTTAATTACAGAATAAATGGTTTAACTGCTTCAATGTGAGAGGTTTTGGGAGCCTCTTGGAAGCGAACACAAAGGCAGACACTAAACATGATATCGGACCTACTTTCTGTTAGGTATAATAAAGTACCTATCATACCTTGATACTAGGTACTATATACCGACTTACATTCTTCGTCTTTCGTGAGTTTGGTATCAGAGGACATGGGGGTTTTCATTGGTTTAGATTCTTCTAAGCCAAATTTTTAATCATTCTTTAATTATATATAGAATTGATTAAAGAAAAATTCCATCTTTCAATTGTTTTAAATTGTATTCCAAGGAAGAAGATAAGTTCCGACCATCATGCTCATCTCGAACTCGACCATTGCATGATTTTGGCAAATTCATCACACATGTCTTACAATGTCGAACCGAATATGATGTCACGAACATTACATTGAACGATGATGATATTTGAACTTTTCTTCTTAAAAAAAGAGTGTTATCTATCCAATTCCATTTTATATTCATGTTTAATAAAGAAGATTTTAATCTATCAACCAATCTTTGGGTGCTGTATAAGACCATATAAAGCTTCCTATAGTTTATAAAACATGAATCGCAGTTTTTATCAAAGTCATTGAATCCTGGAGATTGTGCCACGAATACCTCCTCATTGATAATAACCGTTTCAGGAATGCAATTTTACATTTCCATTTAGAATAGTAAAAAGCCTAAGCCTAGCTTAAGCAAATAGTATCTCTAAATGACTCAAGTCAGCAACTGGGTATAAGTTTCATCCATGATCGATGCCCTCTGTTGATTATAGTCCTTGAGCAATAACCTAGCTTATTTCGAAGAAACAATACCGTTCTCGACTAACTTTAATTCTAAACACCCACCTAGTTCATATAATAGTCATAAATTCCTAGGTTGTGGAACAACATCCCAAACTGTCACACCCCACAAACGCGGAATAGACGGAAATACACGTGTCCGGGCGTGACGCGACATAATACACATCACACAAGATACAAAGAACGACCTCAAAGGGTACATTTGAAAATCCAACACCGTTGCATTAATTAAAATAGTTAAAGTTTGACATAAGTTTAAAGATTAATATGCCGGAAGCGAATAAAAGTTTTAGAAATTGACAACGATGTTTAAATAGAGATAATAATAATTCTTGCAAATCGGTCCAATGCAAAGAAACACCATAAAGCAAGCAAAGACATCCACAACTAAGCACCTGAGAAAAACATGCTAAAACGTCAACATAAAGTTGGTGAATTCATATGTTTGAATTTATATTAAAAGTGAGACCACAAGTTCACAGTACTCACTTACATATAATAAACAATACAACTTTCACATAAGAAAATGTTATTTACTGTTGCACTAAGCTCATGACACCGAAGCTCAATTTAAAAGGAAGCATTTTATATGCCAAATAGTATTCCACGCCCTAGAGGTATCTGACCAAGATCACCTATTGACATTCCGACTGGTAATATAACCGTTTTTCGGACCTCCGAATCAAGTAAGCCTACTACCGGATAGGGATAATTAACTCCCAATTATATCTATTACAACATTCGCGCTCAATTAACCAGTACGTCAGTTAAGCAATAACGGTTCATGATAATTCAGTCAATTAGTGGTCAATTTCGCTACTTTTAGGCAACACGTAATTAGGAAAAGGAAACGTAAAGTAACTGTGTCCATATTTTTGAAAAACAAGCAATGATTCTCACCCCAAAATAGTAAAGTAAAAGTAGTAAAACGTGGGGCTATGAACTCACCTTAGCAAAATGAGCAAATGATAATCACACAAGTGAAATGTGATATAGAAATCTAGCCGCGACCTAAGAAAAACAACGAGTCCTTAGAAACACTGTAAAGTCTGCCAAGAATTTGTCACAATATGTACATCTCCAAAAAACATGCTTTGTGTTTCTTTAATTTTGTATAGACAAACATGATGAAATGAAATCATATAGTTTTTCGTTAAGTTTCGGCGTTTAACCAAAAATTACTATTTTTAGAAAGTTTCTATTTTAGGAAAGTTTTTAGTTTCGGGACGTTAATACCGTCCCCTACATTTGTTAAGTTTCCATAATTCAAAACGCACTAACTAGCCTTAATCGCTTAACTTCTATGTCCGTTTCGCTAAATTTTTACCAAACTTACTATTTTTAGTAACTTTCTCGCTTTTTCCAAAATATGTTAACGACACATTAAACTAATATCAAACAAAATTATAAGAGTCACTATATGTTCGCATAAAGTTTTAAAAAAGTCAAAAATATTCAAAAGTGTCCGAAAACCCGTTTTACTATTCACATCAGCAACTATTCATTTGGTTTTGCCGAAAAATATTTCAAGTTTCATTTGGCCATAACTTGGTCGTTTTAAATCCGTTTTTAAAGTGTGATATATGAAAAACTATCTATTCGAAACGAGCTCTTCAAAAACTACTTTTACGCCTAATGAAAACATTTTTAGGTCGACCAAAACCTCAAAACAAATTCGGGACAGCAAGCACTTTTTGCCAAAAACGCAACCAAAATCCACCCAAACTTCACAATAGTGCCTAATCTAGCCTAATCTCCATTCACAACTAATCCACAACAAAACCACACCTAAATCTAACCTAATCCCTTCATTTCTATTGTTGCAACACTCATCAACTCTCATCTCACCAAGAACATAATATTTAACTAGTAAAATAAGGTAGTATCATTATTTATGAAATCTTGTCTTTAAAATCTTTCAAAAATTGAAACACAACATATGGATGTATGGATCTTGAACATATAAGAAGAACATAAGGAAAACCACAAGGAAAGATTCAAGATACTTACAAGAATGAAGAACAAGTAGTGAAATCACAAGATCTATACCCCAAAATAATAGATCTATAAAACCCACTAATAAAATATGAAACCCTAACTTGGATCTTGGCAGAAAAACCCTTTGAATCAAAGACCAATTTGCTTCAAAAACACCTTTCTAGATAGTCTTAGAAATGAACTAGAATGATGGATTCTTAGCTATAAATCACAGATATGAAAGACCGATAAGGTGTGTTTGTGCCGTGGCCTAGAGAGCAAAGGAAGGGAAGAGAGAAATTTTTTGGAGACTATAAGAAAAGATGGAACCCTAAAATGAGAAGTGCTTTTAGTAAAAAATTTTTAAGACAAGAATGGATTGAGGGTTACATGCTTTTAACTAATAAGTGACCAACTACACACCAAAGTGTGTGTGTGGTTCGCTCACTATCTACAATGACCATTTGGTTTAAAATTTTTGATCAAGGTTCATGAATTAGGTCCTAAATTTTGATATTCAAGTCAAATGTACAAGTCAAAGTGTGTAAGCATGCATTTGTCTTGTCTTGGATGGATGAGTGTGCATGAAATGGACTTCTTCATGCGTCACTTTCATACACATGCATTGGAAGTCAAGAAAGATGCATTTGATTCTAATTTCAAGCATATGCTTTCATATGGAGATTAGTTTTAGGCGTCAATATATATCAAGAGGAAGGGAGAACGAAATGTTTGATTCAGAATAACAAGATGGACGATAACTAAAGTTTACACGAAAAGATTTCGAGTTTCTGGGGTTCCGTTAGGTCAAAAACGCGAAAAATGCAATTTAAACGTTAAAGCGTAAAAATAAATATTGGGAGTGATCGTAAACTATGAAACACTTAGAAAAGATAAAATAACTCATATAATATCTAAACTTATCAAATCCGATTGTCGAATGCGCCGATAATGTTTTTTCAATTTACGCGGTTTACCTCCTGTAACCGCCAGATTCAAACGTAACGTATAAAAGTCAAAAATAATTGTCGGAAAAGTTTAAAATATTGACCTGAAAATCTCAGGGTGTGACATTCTTCCCCCGTTAAAGAAGCTTTGTCCTCAAAGCTTAAGACGTGGATGAAGGATTAGCGAAAAGATGAGGGTACTTTTTCTTCATTTGGTCCTCGCGCTCCCAAGTAAACTCGGGCCCTCATCTCGAATTCCATCGGACCTTCACGATTGGAAACATGAAAGGTACTATGAACTCGGCTTAACTGCTCTGGAAGTTCAAGTCGATAAGCAAGCGTTCCCACTTTAGCAATAATCCTAAAAGGTCCTATATAACGAGGGTTCAGCTTCCCCCGTTTGCCGAAACGTATCACCCCTTTCCATGGCGACACTTTCAACATGACCTTGTCTCCAACCTCAAATTCTAATGGCTTACGCCTTCTATTCGCATAGCTCTTCTATCTATCTCGGGCAGCTTGAATTATCTTTTTGATCTAATGAACCTTCTTAGTTGTTTTCATGAAAAATACTATACAATTCGAGCTGAGCGTCTCCAACCTCAGCCCAACAAATAGGCGATCTACATTTTCGGCCATAGAGAGCTTCAAATGTGCAGCCTTGATACTAGTGTGATAACTGTTGTTGTAAGAAAACTCCACCAAAGGATATGTCTAATCGCAACCATCCCAAAATCCAACACACAATCACTGTATCTTGACCACTAAAGGACAGGATATTTCATCTCACTCTGACCACAGTCTGTGGATGGTAAGCCTTACTCAAATCCACTTGAGTACCTAGGCTTCATTCAGGATTTCAAGAATGAGAGGTAAACTTACTGTCTCGACAAAATAATCCAAAACTGGCACTCCATGCCCGAGACACCGACCTTCATGTATTGTCCTCGTCAACTTCTGCATTTAGTCGGTTTCCAACATTGGTAAAAAGAGCAGATTTCGTGAGTCGTTCAACAATTAACCAAAATGTATCTTGACCAGTTGATGTCTTTGTAACTTAGTTACTAAATCCATTGTAATGTTCTCCCACTTCCATACCGGGATCACAGGTTGAACCAACAAACCAGATGGTTTTTGGCATTTGGCCTTGACTTTGGCACATGTCAAACAATTTACTAATTTAGTTCAAATCTTAGCTTTCATATTCGGTCCACCCATACAGCTTCTTTAAATCTTGTACATCTTGTCAGATCCAGGATGTACTTGAAAAATACTTGACTAATGCGACTCGTGCATCAATCAACTCTCTTAAAAATAAGTCCTCAAACAGGTATCAACCTTCTCTTATTTAAGCACATCTTCCATCAGTACGTGGCACTAGCTTCTTAACATACCACACAGAACTTCTTTCATAATTCCTCCTTCTTTATCTCGACTCAACCAGAGCGTTCTAAAATTTTGCACAGGGAGGTTCAGATCGTCAAAACTAAAGCTCGAACTCGTAGTGGCTTAATCCGTTCCTTTCGGCTCAAGGCATCCGCCATCACGTTCGCCTTTCCTGGATGATAACCAATCTCGCAGTTGTAGTCACTCAACAGCTCCAACCATCTACGTTATCTCATGTTCAACAATTTCTGATCTAGAATATGTTGCAGACTCTTATGATCAGTGAACACAACGCATTTCATGCCGTACAAATAATGTCTCTACATTTTGAGAGCAAACACTACAGCTCTAAGCTCTAAGTCATGTGTAGTGTAATTCTTCTTATGAACCTTAAGTTAGCGTGACGCATAGGCTATGACCTTCTCCCTTTGCATCAAAACTGCGCCCAATCCTTTACGAGAAGCATCGCAGTAAACCACGAAGTTTTCACTACCTTCGGGTAAAACCAAAATCGATGCACTACATAATTTCTGCTTCAACAGTTGAAATGCAGCTTCTGCCTTTTCACTCCAAACTTCACGTTCTTCTGAGTCAGCT
>BQNB010003058.1:22217-118321 GCA_026074375.1 Tanacetum coccineum
CTCTCTCATGTGTTTCTCTCTCTAGAAACTAGCCAAGTCCAAGAATCGACCCCGTGTTATGATATAGGATATACCACATATACTCCAATGATAACTACAACCAAAATCGATAACACATGCCCTCATTATATCTTTCAAAGTCTGAATCATACATTCACTTTGTCCATCCGCATGAGGATGCTAAGCAGTCCTCAAATCCAATCGCGTCTCTAACACTTTCTACAACGTCTGCCAAAACCACGGGGTAAATCATCCATCTCAATATGAGTTGATCGTCACCAGAATTCTATTCCTTGCTATTATCTCATCAATATAAAATCACATGTAATTTTTTTCCAGACGTAACTAAAAATACTGAAAAATATTTCGTCGAAAGTATTAGAAATGCCCCTTTATAGAAAGATAATTTAATTGCCGTCGCAATGGTATGTTTTGTTTTGCGTAACGATTAACGGTTTGTGAGATATTTAATTTTTAAAAAAGAGGTGGAAAGTGGGTTTTTATTATTTTGATTAAAATAATAGTGGCTATGATTGGTTCATTGGATCTATACTTTGTATAATCATCATACTCATAAACTTGTATCACTACTAGTTTGTAAACTAAGTGTTTTTTCTAAATAAAACAAGTAAAATTTTATAAATGAAATATTGTAAAGAGGTTATAAAATGGATAATAAGATATGTTCATACATATATACAATTTATTTTGTCACTAAATAAATTACTTATTGAAATATTAAATTTGTTGTTAAAATGGTTAATTATAAATTTAAACTAGTTAAGTTGTGTATTTTATTCTTATTCTTGAATTAATATTCAATTATGATAAATTGGTGGAAGAGACTAGCTTAGTATGGATTTATTGTTGTGATAAAAATTAGTGGAAGGGATTAAGTTAGTATAGAGTTGCAATTTGTGGGTGAATTAAAGTGGTAAAATAGAAATAATAACGTTGTTGTCTAGATTTAGTGCTTAGGTTTTTGAGCCATAAATCTGATCTTGAATAGTCGAGACCTTAAAAATATGATCGTATATTTTCATACGAATGCGTGGATATAAAATCGGCTAAAAACGGACTTAAAACGAGTGAGTTATGACTATTTAAAGTTCATATAAAAACTTATGTATTTTTCGGCAAAACTGTTTTGTGCACTATTATGTCCAGTTTAGAAAAACGTGTTTTAGACCATTTTGGGTCCGATTCGAGTTAAACTTATGAAAGAAAACTTGTAGATCGTGATTTTTCCTTGAATCGATTGAGTCTTACTATCATCGTTTCTCAAAGTTGATGAATGATTTCAAAAGAAACAAACACTTTCCAGAAAAGATTGTCAGTAATCTCAAGTTCCTAAACAACTTACAACCAAAATGGAGTCGACATGTTACCATTGTTCATCAAACAGAGGACTTGCATATAGCAGATTACACTCAGTTGTATGATTTCTTGAAGTACAATCAAAAGGAGGTCGATGAACTAAGAGCTAAACAACTTGGAAAAACACATGATCCGTTAGCACTCATGGCAAATTCTAACAATCCTTTCAATTATCCAGTGCTTCACCAAGATCAACCATCATTCAACCAGAACTACATGCAACAACCAATGCCAAATCCTGAAGATATTTCAGATCCCACAACTGCTATGAACATGGAACTTGTTCTAATAGCTAAGGCATTCAAACTAAACTACTCAACACCAACCAACAACAACCAGAGAATTTTATCAAACCCACGCAACAGGCAGATTGCTCAACCGGGTATGAATATGGGTCAAGACAGACAAATGCAGATGGTTAGAGGTAATGGTGGAAATCAGTTTAGACAGTATGCTGGGCAGAATGTAGGGAATCAGAATGGGTATAATGCAGTAAAGAATGTCGGGAATCAGGTTGTTCAGAATGCAGTTCAGAATCTGGGCGTTCAGAATGTTGGAAATCAGAATGAGCTTATTGTTGTTCCAGGGATTGCTAATCAGAATCCGAATAGGAATGGTAATGTTGTAGCAGAACGGGCTGAGGGTAATGCTATTGGGAATAATGGTAATCAGATAAGGTGTTACAATTGTAGAGGATTGGGTCATATTGCTAGAAACTGCATAGTCAGACCAAAAAGGAGGGATGATGCTTATCTTCAGACTCAGCTGCTGATTGCTCAAAAGGAAGAAGCAGGAATTCAACTCCAAGCTGAAGAATTTGATTTGATGGTTGCTGCAGCGGATCTTGATGAGATTGAGGAAGTCAATGCAAACTGCATTTTGATGGCTAATTTGCAGCAAGCATCGACATCGGGTACTCAGACTGACAAAGCTCCCGTCTATGACTCAGATGAATCAGCTGAGGTACACAACTATGACAATTTCTATGATAATGAGATATTTAATATGTTTACTCAATAGGAGCAGTATACTGAGCTACTCAAACCCATTCCTTAACCACATCAAGTACAACAGAATGATAGTAATGTTATTTCTGAGGTTTCTAGTATGGAACAAGATGGGGGAACTTTTGATTACACACCGGGGGTTGCTAAGAACTAATTATTGAGGAAATACGTGCTTATTTTGAATCATTACATAATAATTTGGCAATTGAAGTTGAAAAGGTCAACTCGGTCAATCGCAAAATGAAAGAAACAAATGCTGATTTGACCACTCAGCTTGCTAGATATAAAATCAAGAAAAGTGTTTTGAAATTAGTCAAGAAAAATATGACAAACTTGAAAGATGTTATCAAAAGTCTGTTTATCAAGAACAATGTCTTACTAAAAAGATAAATGCACTTCACTTAAGTTTCGGTAAACAAATAACGACTTTGAATGAGGAAATTTCAAATTTAAATAAACAACTTTCAAAGGAAAAATCAATTGTTTCTTCTCTTCTTGAAGAAAAGAAAAGGTTGAAGTCTGATTTCAAAATACGCGAAGACGAGCTTCTTGATAAACAAATTCAACTTGAGAATAAGATAAAGGAATTAGATAATATTTTGGTTAAAACGGGTCAATCGATTCAAACGATGCACATGCTTTCACCTAAGCCAGACTCGTTTTACCACACCGAACAGAAAATGGCTTTGGGTTATCAAAATCCTTTTTATCTCAAGCAAGCTCAGCAGAAACAACAGAGTTTGTATAATGGCAAAGTGTTATTAGAAAAGCATGATCCTCCTGCTGTGTATGATTCGGAAGAGACACTGCAACTTGCTCAAGAGAGTCGTCTAAAAATGAAACAATTGAACAAAGAAATAAATCTGGCAAATTATAAAAAGATTAATCATCTTTCGGAGGTTTTTGTTTCTCAAATGGCCAAATCACGTGAAGAGTTGTATTTTTCAAATACTTCCAAAATGGCCAATGTTTCTAAATCAATTTCAATACCAAATGAAGAGTTTTCAAATGATACTACACCAAGTGTTGCACGAAAATTTCTAAATAAGGTAAAAAGCACCATTGTAACTCTTCAACGTGTTGTCAAACAAAAAATGACTTTAGATATAAACAATTGGTCGTTAAGTGCTCATCAAAAGATTCACAAAATTATAAAAGATGAAATTTTACCTATCGTTAACCAAGTTGATGCTAGAGTTCAAAATTTCGAAATACAATTTTTGAAAGAAGCAGCCAAATTTGTTCAAGACTTTAAATCTCTTGCAAAAGAAGCTGATGAATCCCTTGCTAAGCATAAGGCTTTGGAATTGGAAATTGAGCGTCTCTCAAGAGCAGTTGTCAGTCAAGATATTATGTCTGTTGTGCAAAATCCTACTGTTGTTGAAACATCCGTTCTCCAGATTGAGCTTGAACGTACGAAAGAGGAATTTGAAAATTATATCATTAAAAAGGAAAATGAATATTCTAAACTTTGGAATGATTGGTACAAAAAATGTGAAGAATGTAAATACGACAAAATTTCATACGATAAAGCTTATAATGACATGCAACAAAAGATCGAATGGTTGCAAGCTCAGTTGGGAGATCTCAAGGGTAAAAGCAAGGATACCTCGTCTGTATCAAACACCCTTGATCCTTTATCTTAGAAACTAGAGAATGAAAACGTGGAATTAGAGTTTCAGGTTTTGAATTATGCTAAAGAAAATGCTCACCTTAAGACCACATACAAGAACCTGTTTGACTCTATCTCTGTGACACAAACTCAAACCAAAACAATAATTGACTATTTGCCAAACAAATTACACGACACGATCTATGAAGATGCTAAGCTTAGATCCTAATTATTTGATAAGGTTTCTGAACAAAAGGACATAATCAAAGGTACGAGTGTGAATACTCAGTTTTGTAAGCAATTAATTTTGGGAAACCCACCTTCTTCTCCTACAAAATCTGAACCAAAACTCTATACTGTAACTCCTTTTCCAAAATCTAAGGGTCTTCCCAAGATTGATAAGACACATGCTTTGTCAAAACCAGTCACTTCAGACTCGGTACCCACTCCACAAGAATCAAAAGTTATGAAAAATGATAATGTGATTGCCCCAGGAATGTTTAGGATTAATCCTTTTAAGCCTTCTAGGGAAGAAAAGTCTGTGCCTAACAAGGTTAGAGCAAGCGTTAGGACAAATTCGATCACTGTTTCACAACCTCATGTCATCACAAAGAAAGGTGTTAATTCTAACTTAAATGGTTTGTCTTCTACAGGAGTAGACAACACTGCTAAGACCAGAAGGCCACAGTCTAAGAGCAATATAAAGAATAATAGGGTCCCTTCTGCGTCTAAGAGTAGTTGCATCACGAATAAATAAGTTGAAGTAGAAGAACACCCTAGGAATTTACTACTTTCTAAGAATAAGAAACATATGTCATCTGAATGTAATAATGTTAAGCTTGCTATTCGGAATGCTAAATCTGAAGTTGTTTGTGCTATGTGTAAGCAATGTTTAATTTTTGCTAATCATGATGTATGCGTGCTTAATTATGTGAATGACAAGAATTCTCATGGTAAGGAACAAAAGGCAAATGTTTCAAACACTAAAAATCAAAAGAAACAAAGGCCAAAGGTTATGAGGCCTAAGAAAGTAGGGTCCAACAAAAGACTTGCTTCACCTAAGCCTTGTAAACCTAGATCTTGCCTTAGGTGGTCACCAACTGGAAGACTTTTTGACCTTAAAGGCTCGCATCCAGTGAATCTGAGTGTCAATCTGATTGCACAAATGGTGATAATGCATGTACTTCTAACCCTCAGGAACCTACAATCAAACGGTTTCCAAATTCCACTTCTTTTCTTGGCAGGTTATCCAAATTTGTTTATGGTGCGTCGACTCGGGTTGTTCCAAGCATATGACCGGGAATCTAAAGCTTCTCATCAATTTAGTCTGGAAGTTTTTGGGAACTGTTCGCTTTGGAAATGATCATGTTGCTGCAATTATGGGTTTCGGTGATCTTCAATGGGGAAATATATTGATCACCAGGGTTTATTTTGTTGAAGGCTTGGGGCACAACCTGTTCTCGGTTGGGCAGTTTTGTGATTCAGATTTAGAGGTCGCTTTCAGAAGGAACACGTGTTTCGTTAGAAATCTCGAAGGAGTTGATTTGTTAAAAGGAAACCATACAACAAACCTTTACACCATCAATCTCCATGAAATGGCCTCTGCATCTCCAATTTGCCTCATGGCTCATGCAACTTCTACCAAGTCATGGTTATGGCATCAACGTTTATCCCACCTTAATTTTGACACCATAAATGACCTTGCCAAAAATGATCTTGTCACCGGTCTTCCAAAATTCAAATATCATAAAGAACATCTTTGTCCCTCATGTGAGCAAGGAAAAAGCAAAAGGGCATCTCACCCACCCAAACCAGTTCCAAATTCTAAGCAGAGGTTACACCTTCTTCATATGGATTTGTGTGGTCCAATGAGAATTGCAAGCATAAATGGAAAGCAGTATGTTTTGGTGATTGTTGACGACTACTCTCGTTACACTTGGGTACACTTTCTCAGATCAAAAGATGAAGCACCAGAAGTGATTAAAACCTTCCTGAAGAGAATCATTGTCCTTCTTCTATCTCCTGTCATCATCATAAGAACCGACAACGACACCAAATTTAAAAATCAAATCCTTAAAGAATACTTTGATAGTGTTGGCATCTCTCACCAAGCGTCTTTTGTCAGAATACCTCAACAAAATGGATTAGTGGAATGAAGAAATTGGACGTTAGTATAGGCTGCTAGAACAATGTTGATTTTCTCTCGTGCACCGTTACTCTTATGGGCTGAAGCGATTGCTACTGCGTGCTACACTCAAAACCGCTCCATCATTCACCGTCGATTTAACAAAACACCATACGAGCTTATTAATGGCAGAAAACCGGATATCTCATTTCTACATGTATTCGGGGCTCTCTGTTATCCCAAGAATGATCATGAAGATATTGGGAAGCTTGGTGCAAAAGGTGATATTGGCTTTTTCATTGGTTATTCTGCTGATTCTTGTGCTTACAGAGTTCACAACCGAAGGACAAAGAAAATCATGGAGACAATGAATGTGATATTTGATGAGCTTTCAGCCATGGCTTTTGAACAAAGCCATATCTAAACCCGGGCCTACAATGCAGGCTTCTGGACAAATATTCAGACTCGATCTTACTTATGCTCCATCAACAATAACAATTACCAACAACAATTGAAGGTGAATTGGATTTACTGTTCGAAGCTATGTGTGATGATTATATTGGTGGTCAACCGTCATCTGCTTCAAGAACTACTCTGGCTGCTCAAGCACCTCTAGTTTGTCAGAATCCAACGACATCTACAACAACAGCAGACTACCAATATTCCAAACACTTCATAGGATGTTGACAAGCTCGAAACTAAACAACAACATGTTTAGCAACAAGATAATACAGCTCCACTCCAACCCGAAATGGTTGTTGACAATGTTCCGAATGCTATGTTTGATGAAAATACATTTGTTAATCCTTTTGCTACTCCATCCATAAGTGCTGCTGAATCATCATCTTCACAATATGTGGATCCATCAAACATGCATACGTTTTATCAACCTTACCCTCACGGATATCAATGGACTAGGAGAACCCTCACGACTAGTTTTGTCAAGGAATCAACTCTGAATAGATGGTGACATGTACATGTATGCATTAACTGTTAGCACTATGGAGACCGAAAAGAATGACATAAGAGGCAATGACCGAACCCTGCATAGATTTTGAATAAAATGCAAGAAGAGCATCATCAATACAAAAGGCTTGATGTATGGGTGTTAGTTCCTCCCTTGAATAACATAAAACCTCTTACATTGAAATGGTTATTCAAAAACAAGCATGATGAAGAAAACACGGTCATCCAAAACAAGACTCGTCTGGTTGTGAGAGGGTACCGCCAAGAGGAAAAAATAGATTTCGAAGAATCCTTCGCTCCGGTTGCTAGAGGGAAGCCTATTATGAATATTTTGGGCATATGTTGCACACAAAACGTTTCACAGTGTTCAAATGACGTGAAAACAGCATACTTGCATGGTACGCTAAAAGAAGACATGTACGTGTGTCAACCTAAAGATTTCATCGATACTGATCATCCAAGCCATATCTACAAGTTAAAGAAGCTACTATATGGTTTAAAGCAAGCACCAAGGGCATGGTATGATGAATTTTCAACGTTTCTCCTATAGAATCACTTTTTCAAAGGAACCATTGATTAACCGTTGTTTAATAAGGCGCTTCAACGACACCTCTTAGTGCTACAGGTCTATGATGAAGATATTATCTTTGGTTTCTACACCCCCTCGTATAACCCAAACATTTTCCAGACCCATGAAAAGCGCTTCGAAATGTCCAATGAAGGGAAATGACATTCTTCTTGCTTAAAAGTTCACCAACCCCCCCGTGCAACTTATAAACCAGTCCAACTACATGTTAGAAATCCTTAAAAAATATGGAATGGAAACTAGTTGATTCCGTTGCCCAATGCAATGTTTGATGGAAATGTATTCGAAAACCTATTTTCTCTACCATCCATAAGTGCTACTGAATCATCATCTTCACAATATGTGGATCCATCGAACATGCATACCTTTTATCAACCATACCCTCATGAATATTAGTAGACTAAGGATCACCCTATGGAATAATTGATAGGAGAACCCTCACGACCAGTTTTGACAAGATATCAATTACAAACAGATGGTGACATGTGCATCTACGCACTGACTGTAAGCACTATGGAACCAAGAAATGTCAAAGAGGCTATGATCGACCCTGTATGGATTGATTCAATGCAAGAAGAGATTCTCTAGTTCAAAAGCCTTGATGTATGGGTGTTAGTTCCTGCTCCAGATAACATAAAGCCCCTTACTTTGAAATGGTTATTCAAAAACAAGCATGATGAAGAGAACACGGACATTCGAAACAAGACTCTTTGGTTATGAGAGGGTACCATCAAGAGGAAGGAACAGATTTCGAAGAATCATTCAATCCGGTTGCTAGAATGGAATCTATCAGGATATTTTTGGCATATGCTGCACATAAATCGTTCATCGTGTTTCAAATGGACGTGAAAACTGCTTTCTTGCATGATACGTTAAAAGAAGACGTGTATGTGTGTCAACCTAAAGGTTTCATCGATGCTGATCATCCAAGCTATCTCTACAAGTTAAAGAAGGCGCTCTATGGGTTAAAGCAAGCACCAAGGGCATGGTATGACAAATTGTCAAAGTTTCTCCTATAGAATCACTTCTTTAAAGGCACTATTAATCGAACGCTGTTTATAAGACGCTTCGACGACGACATCTTAGTAGTACAGGTCTATGTAGATGATATTAGCTTTGGTTCTATAAACCCTAGGTATACCCAGCTATTTACCGACCTTATGAAAAGCCGCTTCGAAATGTCAATGATGGGGGAAATGATGTTTTTCCTTGGCTTACAATTTAACCAATCCCCCTGTGACATCTTCATAAACCAGTCCAACTACGAGTTAAAAATGCTTAAAAATATGGAATGGAAACTTGTGATTGTTGGAATTCCAGTGGAGATCAAAGACAAGCTTGACCTTGACAAGAATGAGACTCTAGTCAATGCAACAAAATATTGTAGCATGATTGGTGCCCTACTGTATCTTACGTCAAGAAGACCGGACATTGTACATGCTACTTGTTTATATGTTGGGTACCAGGCTAAGCCAACCGAGAAGCACCTCAAGGAGGTTAAAAGGATCTTTCGTTATCTTCGAGGAACCATTAATATGGGTCTCTGGTATACGAAGGATTCTAGTTTTGAACTAACCAAAATTTTAGATGCTAATTATGCGAGATGTAAATACACCTTCAAGAGTATTTCCAGTAGAACTCAATTCTTAGGCAAAAAGTTAGTGAGCCGGTCATCGAAAAAGCAAGACTGTACGGCGCTGTCAACCACGGAAGTAGAATATGTATCTCTATCCGCTTGCTGTGCCTAAGTCATTTGGATCCAAACACAGTTAACGAATTAGGGCTTTCATTTCAACAAGATTCCTATCTATTGTGATTCGAAATTAGCCATAACCATATCCTGCAACCCGGTCCAACACTCAAGAACCAAACACATCGTTGTCCACTACCATTTCATAAAGGAGCACGTAGAAAAGGGTACAATTGAACTGTATTTTCCAAAACTGATTACCAACTGACCGATCTCTTCACCAAACCTCTTCCAGTGGATCGATTCAACTATTTGGTTTGTCGTCTTGGTATGCGCAACGTGTCTCCTCAGGAACATGAACGTCTTGCAAAATCATAGTAATTCTTTGTATATATTTATCAGAAAAGAAAAATACAAAATTATAAAACCTGTAAAAGCAAAATACAAAATCAAAAACTTTTCAAAAAATACCAAAAATAATCTTCTCTGACATGTCTCTCGACAATCGATAATATTTACGCACCTACAAATGTTGATTAATATTGATACAGGTGTATAAATGAAGTCCGAGTGAGATTTTCAAAAGCTTTCAAAACACGTCTCTTCAAATTTTTCTCTATGACTTCTAAGTAAATGTCAGCTTAGGACTCGGACTATAAAGAAAGGAAAATGTTCAGTTATGTACATTTATCCTAAACAACGGGAAGTTCACATCTTCTCAATCTTGAGCAAAGTCATATAAATATTTAAAGTTTTGAATGCTCAAGAGAAGTACTAAGGAAAATAATGTTCAGTCAGTTATATCTCTCATATTTTCCTGTTGAACACAATTTTTCAAGAAATTTTCATCAAAAAAGAAATTTCAAAATCTATCAAAATTGTGTGCTCAATAAACTCCCACTCAAAAGTTTCACTCTATTCTATTATTGAGGGGGAGTATAATAATTAGGTCATTCGGCATGCGTTCCTGTTCTCCCATTGTTTCGTTAGTCTAAAAGTGCATCAACGTACATTAACTTGTATTTTAATTCACTTGATAAGTCAAAAATTGTCAACACATATGCAATTTTTGAAGGGGAGAATAGTGATTAAAATGTGATCTATATGGCTTAATAATGGATAAGATCTTGTGAATATAAGTTCGTTCCCAACCTCGCATGCGCCAAACTCTTTCATAATATGATGCATATGTGTATGAGGGAGCTTTTTTAGTGATATAGAAAACTCTCAATGTGTTATAAATGATTTCTCAAACACATTGATTGATTTTTCAATGGTTTTATGGCTACTATGGAAATTCCAAAAGACCGACCAACTATTGTTTCTTACGGTGTTATAAGGCGGTTAAGAATAGGTATTTTTTGTTCTATGATCCAGCCAGAACCGGAGGGAGGTACCCAGGGACACTCCATTAGATAGAATAGAAGTCCTTAGGTATGATTGAAAAAAAGGAGCAAAGTCAGATTGGGAAGAATGTTATCCAAGGCATGAGTTATCACCGGAACAAACCCAACATGGTGATAATGAGGACGTGTTGGAATAGCATTGAAGGGGTTAAAGAATGGATAAAGGGTGAAAAGAAAGAAGCCCTCCACATAACTTTAGGCAGAAACTGAGTCAATGTGTAATCTATCAGTAATCACAAAGATGATTTTGGTATTGAAGACAAGTCATCATGGACCCAGTGATGCAAAGCACAACCCATCCCAGCTACTCAGGCTTCTCTCAAAAGAAGTTTGTTTCATTTCTTACAGAGATCAACACGCTTCTATCGGGTTTCTCATTCCGAGATCGTTGATATTAAAAACATGGCAGTCCGCTCCAGCCTCTGATTACCAAATAACAAAAGTGTACTTATAGAGTCTAGAACCAACGAGATCTATCAAAAATCTCACTAGGACACAAATTCCAATATATAAAATGTTGTACATCATTATACAACATTTGGTATTAAAGAGTCCTATGCATTATCCTTATGGTAATTGCCAAAACATTCAGAGTGATACTCTAGTATTCACATTGATGAATGGAAATCCTTCCAGAGTCAACATTAAACAGCTCTGCAGTAGGTGACTTATGAGATTCTATATGAATCAAGCATGTGTCAACTAGATATCGATAATGGTCCAGTAAATGAATTGATGACTCAATCAGAAAGACAGTAACTATCTGATTTACTCTTACAATGATATATGCTTTGAGACGTTCCGGTAATGAGAACAGGCAAGTACGGTGAATCTAATGCAATCGAGTTAGAGGATCTAACACTTCGAGCTGGAAACACTGTCAAGGAAATTCTTCTAAATTAAATCTACCTGATCATAGGTACAATATTTATACTGTAAAACGGTCCTCACGGGACTGAAGGTTAATGTAATCAAACTTAAGATGAATGTCGAAGCCATATTCGTCTATATCTGTTGTGTATCACCAACATCAATTTTTAGGTATAAGTGATGATGTTACAACCTCATTCCAGCTCAGTCAAGATTCAAGAGCTCATGCTTAATCGACAAAGATAAATACATGATGAATGCTCAGGTACATGTGTCAAAGTCTTCTGCTATCTTTAATGTACAAGCACTTCCTCAAAAGAAGATTATCGACAAGATTGTTGGACAATAACAAAGTTATATCTTAAAAGTAGATCAAGTACTACTCCTCCCATTGTGAGGTACAAGTAATCAGGTTAAAGAAAATGTTGATGGAGATTGTTAGCAAGCTTTCAAGAACTTGAGCATGAGGGTAAAGATACAAGAACGTAAGGCGGCATAAAGATTCAAGGATAAAGATTTAAAGATCTCAAGATTCAAGATAAAGTCAAGGCTAAAGACCAAGATATCAAGACTAAGTTAAGAGATATCAAGTCAAAGATTAAGATCCAAGATCACAAGCATGCAAAAGGAACTTCAAAGGAATTCCCAAGAACACAAGGCTCCAAGATTCAAGACGTCACAAGACGTGAAGCCATAAGTGTTATGACCACCCCTTAGAGGAAGATTGTTGCCGTGTTTGTATGTGAAGTGATGGTCATTATATATTCTTGAACCTTGTATAGGAAAACGTAGTTTACGGGAATTCATTTAAGCTAATTGGGTCTAGGTGTCAGGCTAAAGCTTATTAGTTTGGTCTATTAAAGGCCCAAACGTCTCAACAAGGAGTCCATACTCTTTGTAGTATAAATACAACCCTCCTAGCATGTTAGGAGGGTGTTGCTTCTCATTTTCTCATAATAGAAGTTACCATTTTTCTTTCTTTTAGTTCTTTCTCTCTCTAAGATTTTCCTTTTATTTTCGTGTCTTGTAGTGCTGAAATGATAGCCTAACACAGTAGTATCATTCAGTTTGTTTGAGAGATAAATGAACTCTTCAATGCGTATCACATTAATTAGAAGAGATAGCATTTACTCTGGGAATTCCTTTCCTTTTACATGCAAAGGGATTAGGGTTTACAAGTTAACCTAGTACGCATATCATGCATCCAATAGGTGGTTGAGATACCATTTAATGCAGACGTGCTCTAAAGTACCAGGTACAGTCCTTTAAGGAAAGTTGTTGTACTTCTATATAAACTTTAAAAGCACCTTTTCCCAAGGAGATTGCTTTATTCCTTTTGACATAAAGCAATCTTTTTCCCACCTTGTAAACCTTATAGAAGTGAAACAAACATTTCAATCTTCTGTTAAGGAGATAGACAACGTTCAGCTTAGAATTGTTAACCAAGCTAAACTAAAGCTCTTTGCATAGGCCTTCTTCAGTTTTTTGATCCGTTGCATAAACTGAAGTGAATATACTTCCCAATATTCTAAGGACCTGAAGAGCTGAAGCTGAAGAAACTTCATCGACTCAAACTGAAAGACTTCAGCTTGAGTAACACTTAGGGGATTTTACGTTTAAATCTACTGAGAAACTGAAGGGCTCGGGAACTGAACCCGGTACTTTTCTACCTAGACAATAGCAATATTGGGCGCATTTAGCCTACTCTTTAAAAGTAGTTTACGACACAACCTTGTAGACCTTGTAATTAAAAGTACAGAAAGCATATACTAGCACCTCACATAAGTGTTTGGATTCTCTCTTTCTTCAAGGTGTATACTGAATTATAACAATATAGGAAATTGGAAAATAACACTCATTACCTGTCATAGCATACAAGTTACCATAGGCTTGGTAAAGGATCAAACCTCCACCGTTAGGCACAAATACTAGAAATTACTATCAAAGAGGTCTTTTAAATGGTTGTGATGTGTAAGGTGTAGGTTAACAGCAGTAGTAATGGATGAGTAGATACACAGGCGGTGATAAGTTAATTAACTACAAGAATACATGCTGAGGCATTGCTATGCCAAGACTCGACTACTCTACGGATAAGATAACGAACTAAGATACAAAACTCTACATCAATCTTTTTTTATTAACATAATACATAACATGGGGTTTATAACACACCCCTACAATTGAGTTTTTCTAACTCATTACAGTTTACTAAGCTAATGACCAGAATTGAGTTTTTCTAACTCATTACAATTTACTAAGCTAATGACTAGAATTGAAGGGGTAATAAATGACCTCTTCCCTAATTCTTCATAAGATAAAACTACCATGAATCCCAATCGTCCCAAAACTATATTTACAAGGATAAATCACTCGACTTAGCAACTATGTACTCCTGCAATAATTAACTGGGTTTACAATAATGCACTAAAAGCGAGTATATAAAAGGTAGGCTAAGGCGATTTAGGTGTAACAATTGGTTCAAGGGTTTAACAATTCTTTTTATTAATAATCTAGAATCGACCAGACAATTACGCGAACCGTGAAAAGGATAGGCTTGGAGGGGTGTACTAGGGGTATCTGCACTAAAAATGAGTGCATGGCAAGGGTGTGGGATAGTTATATGATCAAGGTAACCATCATAACAATTACAAGTTTAAAACATAGGTTAATCCTAGTGTCTCTTATTATTTAGCAAATCCTAATTCTCACTATGCGGTCTTGGGATGCATCACAAAAACAAGTTCTAGAATTTAATACACTACTGGTACACTCATATATTTTAACCGGTACCAATGCTTCAGAAAAGGCGACAAAATTACAGATACACATCCATAACAATGGAATACATACATATGATTGCTCACTCCTTAACTCGAGAAAGCTAAAGGTAAAATTATCTTTGGTATCAAAAATGGATACCCGAATTCCTAAAAATCTAAAGGCGAACCTCACATTTTTGAGGTGGAATTTGAGGGTTTTTTGCTAGTCATATAAATTCCTATCCATGAGACGCTACTAATAATCGGTTTTCATCGATATGTGTTGGTCCCTTGGAATTTGATATAGGGTTTATCAATTTAAACTAATCAGATTCCATGGCAATGAAGTGAGTTTTAAACAAATATATATGAAGAATATAAAGAACAAGTTTAAAACACACAGAAGTACTTTTCAACGTATAGGTTCTTATTAGAATCAAATAAAGAATCTATGACACACTTTACTTGCAGAATAACAAGGTGGTTGAATGAAAATTGGGGTGTTATCTCCTTCGAACTTATTCTCTAACCATAGTTATGAGAAATAAGAAAACAAACTATTCGTCTAGAACTGAAGCTTCAGCTTTAGCAGTTTCTATTCAGTTTTTTGAGAGATAAATGAACTCTTTAATCTTTGAGAATCCCTTTCCTTTTATAGGCAAAGGGATTAGGGTTTACAAGTTTAACCTAGACTAGGTGGAAAGCATTAAATGGGTGGTTGAACTACCATTTAATGCACGTTTGCTTTCTAGTACTAGGTATTGTCCTTTGAGGAAAGTTGTTGTACTTCTATACCAAATTTTAGAAGTTACTTTCCCAAAGAGATTGCTTTATTCCTTTTGACATAAAGCAATCTTTTCCCCGCCTTGTAAACCTTCTAGAAGTGAAACAACACATTTCAACTTATATTAAGGAGATAGACAACGTTTAACTTAGAATTGTCAACCAAGCTGAACTGAAGCTCTTACCAAAAGCCTTCTTTAGTTTCTGTACCGCTGCATAAACTGAAGTGAAGATACTTCCCAATCTTCTAAGGACCTGAAGAGCTGACGCTGAAGAAACTTCAGCGACTCAAACTGAAAGACTTCAGCTTGAGTAATACTTAGGGGATTTTATGTTTAAATCTACTGAAAGACTGAAGGGCTCAGGAACTGAACCCAACAATCTCCCCCTATTTGAATATACAAATAGCCTAAGTTAAAATCAGTTGTAAAGTGAGCAAACAACTTCCTCTTACACAACTATATAAATGAACAAATTAAATGATAACCTTTCAATTACACTTTCTTTTCAATACTAGCAATTGGGGGATAAAGTTATTACAAAAAGATTACATTCTATTGCCCTGTAGCTGCTAACCCCCCCCCCCCCCCCCTCCGAACTCATTTATATCGCTCGCTCGGTTCATGTTTCTCATTTTATATTTTTTTCAGCAAACGCAAGGTAGAGAGTCTAAAGGTCCTGGCAAAAGTGATCATTCAAGCTCCTGGGACCTTGGTGAGTTCATTGAAGAGAAGGATTTCTTTTGTATCTGTACTATATAACATGGTGTTTGAGAATATCACTCTAATAGTCCTTCTATGGTAACATAAATACTGTGTGTGATTGGAGTTAATACACATATCATAACATAGGGACATGTTCATTATAGCACTTGTAGAAGTTTAAGTACCTGCTGGATGCTCTTTTTTTGAATTGATGAATCCTTGAAGCCTTTTAGTTAGCTCTCTGAAAAAAATCTCATGAATGTCATCAGCATGCTTCTTTTTTTGTTATGCCAGTTACATTCAGTCTATCCTAAAGGTCTCCTGTTCGCTTTCATGAGGTCTAATCAAGTCAATTTCTAGTTTCAGCTTTAAGTTGTTTACTAGAGATTCTATTTCACTGTCTTTCTATATTTGCTTGTGATGGGATGTGCACACCTGTACCTTTTTTGTTCCTTGGGCAAGCTTGTAGATTTTGTGTTGTTCTGTAACTAATTCTTCTACATTCACCTTGATGTATAAGCACTTGGTACTTTGAATCTCGGAATGATTTCACTTGCTATCATCCTCTCAGTATACTTTCATTAGTTATTGGACCCTTTCTGGCAAGATTATTACAGTTGGTGGTTAGTTTCTTTGATTTTTGCTCTGTCCTGTGTATCATTTATCTTTATAGTATTTGTAATCATATATGTAATTTGTCATTATAGTACCTTGTTCACCACTTCAAGGTCCAAGGAAGATAATATCAGCTCTTCTTTCTTATTTCTCAACACTTTTGTTGGAGCTTTTAGCTTTGTCCTCTCCTTCACTTATTTTTTTTTTGTGCACCTATTTGTTCTTTAGTTAAATGGTCTGCTCTCCTATTCTTCATTGACAGTGTCAAACCTTTTTAATTACCTTTTTCTTAGAGGATTCAATATCGTGGGAATACCAGTTCACATGTGTTGTCTCTTTCACACTCAGAATCACTTTCTGTACTCTATTCTTCAGAATCTTATTGAAGTACTTGGCCTTTTTTGCCCTTGTTATATTTGTTTTGCGTCCCCCTTCAGGTTATGAGGAGCTTTTATTGGTGGATTTGGATTTTGAGAGGAAGGGAGATTGCATGTGAGTAATGGTTGTGATGATTGGTGGAATATGTGGTGGTGTCGTTTCAGGTTGTGGTTTGTTCAGATTTTTCCTTTCAGCTCTTCTTCATAAAACAAATCTGGGAGAATTGTGTCTTGATTTGTGTTCTTGCTCTCCCCTCTGCAGGCATAATGTCAGACTTGGCCTGTGTAGAAAAGATAACACCTTGATTCTCCCAGCTTTTGTTTAAAGGCCATAATCGGAAGGCCTAAGCAAACTTATTTCAAAGCTTTTCGTGACTATTTAACAAGAGATCCGAAATGGGCATCTACGGTTTTTAGTCTTAGCTTGAAATGGATACAACCTTATTGGTACTGTGAAGAATTTCCGCTAAGGAAGTTCCAACTAAGGTTTCAGGTCATGCAACTTGTACAGTTAGACTGGTGTCATCTTTGTAAAGTCTTCAGTTTGGAGGGAATGTCTTTCCAACTCTGCCTGGTACTCAGGGCTCCAGTTGCATGAACTTGTTCGGCTTTAACCATTTTAACTTCTACAGTAAGTTTCATTAAACTTAAGAGGAAGATCCTTCAGCTCTGTTGGTAATGAGCTGTCTAAAATCATGAGCGATAGAAATCTTTGAAAATTTAGCTGTTTAGTAAGAGACTTTACCAGAAGCTAATTGAGCTGTCCCACAATTAAGGAAAGGAGGGTTGAGTTTACTGTCTAGTGTAATATTTTAGCTTCAGCTATTATCTTTTCAGTTTCTAGTATATGCTTTTGAGACTGGAGAAGAAGAACTTGATTTTTGAGTTCTTAAAGCTGAATGGACCTTGGAGATGAAGATGTGGAAGCTAAAATGTCTTCAGTTTCATCATTTGTGGTAAAATGAATTTCTTCATTCTTGTCTTCCCTTCCTCTGATCTCATTCACTATCATCAAAACCACACATGATAGGATCATCTTTTGGAGAGTCCAGGTCCTTGAAATCAACTTTGACATTAGGCACCAGCTTTGCCAGATCTTCAAGCTTAATTGCCCCAAACTTAATTTCTTCACTTGTCTTTACAGCATTACTTGTTCCAATTTTAGGTGTAGCGAGGACAGTTTCCAACCCATCACTAACATATTTGGTTTTATCTGCAAGAACATGTGGGTCAGTACCTGTAAATAAGTGATCGTATGAATTGTTTTTTGTTCCTTCATTTCATAACCACTATGTTAAGGTAGTAAAAATCAATAGGTGTAGAAATTTCCAAAGATTACAGCTTTGCAGCTGTGGAGGGAAATCCTGAAGTACTCATTTCCTGATGACATACTCAGAGTGATATAATTGAATGAGGCTGAATAAATATAGCTTTATTTAAATGATAATGATGGGACATGTACCACTACTGAGCTGAGGGTTGGCTCACCCCTAAAGAGGTTGGGCCACTAGTTGCTTATTGGTCCTCTTTATGCATTTCAGTATCTACAGGTGTAGAAACTAGAGGCTGGCTTGGCTAATTTTGGAAGCGGTGGGTGCTTTAGAGGACCCACCTTTTGTTGACTCTTTACTGGACATGGAGGGTTGTTTTGAAGAAGAATGCTTCTTGTGTCCAGGTTTAGCTCCAGAATTTGTGCCTTGGGGAACCCTCTCAGCATTGGAAGAGGGCTTGGGAGCTTAAAACACCACTGGCTTATCTGCAGAGCATATAGCCAACATGTGGGTTATGAAGGGTAGGTTCGCTTTTTGGACCATTTTCTTAGGTTGGGCTTATGTGCCACAAATTCATTTACACGGTAGATTTAAGTGGGTAGAGAGTTTTAGAGAGTTACTTCACCATCTCCATATTCCTCCTTCATCTTATGCATAATCAACAAAAATAAAAATTTAGTATATGGAACAACTTTTTCCGTTTGTTTCTTTGTCAGCTTGATGATGATATCCTCCTAGAATATGTTGACATAGTCTATGTTAATTCTGTTGGCTCTTGTCTATACATGATAAATAGATCTTCTGTTCGTAATTCTGGATCAATCCTTTCAGTTTTACCCCTTAAAACATTGTACTAATTTATTCGCTCCATTATGTAGCCTCTACATATGAGGGAATGAGGCTACTTCTGAGGAGTTCCTTTGGAGGAGGGAAACTTCTTCCCCATTGCCGATTGTAGGAAAACCACTTCCTAAATTACATCAATGGGGATGGTGGTTTTTGTAACATATTTATGAGTGAGGGAAGGGAATGTGCATTAAGATGCATTTCTGGAAAGGTGGTTTACCCCTATTCCTCCAGAAATACACACCATAGTGGAAGGAAAATTGAGAAGGAAAAAACTTAGTGTTTTCAAGAAGCTTTGTAGTTTGAGTACCAAAACTCAGCTAGGTATTCCTTGTACATGTTTAGAGATCTGGTAAATGGTTTTTTAAGTCAACACTTGGAAATTGAAATCAAAAACATCATTGAAATAATCCTTGTTGTATGTGTTTGGATATACGAAGAGCAAAACTCATTGTTTGTGTAAAGGAGGATGTCTTCAAGATTGAAGCATTTACTTGGTTAAGCCAGCAAACTAAAGGGTTGTTATTGTTTGGGAGGATTTTTGCTCTTGGTTTGCATTGATGTGATTAGGGTTTGTGATTTGTTTTGTTTTAGTTTTATTGTGTATGTGTTCCTTGGTGGAGGTTTTGCTGTTTTGTGATATGATTTGTTGATTATGGTGGAGGTGGGTTTATATGACTTGTAATTTTCCCTTTTCTTTTGAGGTATTGAATGATATGTCCGAGTGGAAGTTTATAAATTTTTGTGAAAAATGTTTTAAGGTTTGTTTTTAACATTTTGTGCAAAAAACTTTGTATTAAATGAAAGTCGGCAAAGCGTGCATTTGACACCAAAAACAGTGAACAACCGTCTATTCACTGAAAAAGTAGGTGAGAGAAAGATAATGATGTCATTCTAACTTTTGGATGTACTGTATTCATATATTTTCATTAAACAACTTATTTGATATGGTATTTTTTTTTAATAAAATAATATTACTTTTGAGGATCACATTTGTTTTAAAACAGACCTTGAGATTGATGTTTAAAAAAAAATAAACTAGGTTCAGGTTTGGTGTTATGATATGCTGAATAGATTATTGTAATCTTCATCATCATTAATCTTCCAGCGAAGGCGACAAAACCCCAAATGCTCATGCAATAGCCATGAATTAGACTGGATTGCCCGAGAACCGTTACTTACTCGAGAGAAAGCTAAAGACGTTAGATAAAATCATTTGATAAAACTGAACATGAAGGAAAATTGAATCAGTTTTGTTCAATTTCTGAGTTGACCAATATTTGTGCTCCAGCGAAGGCGAAAAAATCATACATGCTTATGCAAATCCATAAATGAGACATATATGATTGCTTAGTTACTTCACTTAAGCAAGCTAAAGGTTGTATGCAAAAATTGAACAGACACTTAACATATGAAAATTTGTTCAGTTTTGGATAAAAGCATTGAACCTTTAATTTTCCTTCAGTTAGTACCTAATGCTTAAGGTTTTTAATTACATTGTTTCCAGCATACCTGTTTGCGGGTCGTCTTAGGACTTCTAATCACGAAGTTTTTTTTTATCCAACCCATAGGAAGAGCACCTATTGTGATAGTAGTAGTAAGGCTAGATCAGGGGTTGTTATTCGTGTTACTCAGGGATAGGGTGGGGAAGGTCTTGGACCACGGGCCTTACAAATTTTTAGGGTTGAGAGAGATTCTTTTTGTATTTTTATGTTGTTTTGGATGTACGGCTAAATTACTATATTTGGAGAGGTGGTGGTTTTTAGCTCATTAAAACATAAGATATAAATTCTACGCTACTGGTGATAACAATAAGATGAAAAGATTTTGTTTTTTTCAACATGTATTACTCGCCTATGATTGCTTCTATCTTAGTGTTGGTGCATATTGGTCCTCACTTGTGTTGATCGTATAATCTATTTCCTAGTCATGAACGAATTTACTCGATGACCAAAGTTCTACGTTAAGTATTCGCTAGAGCAAGCATATAAGTTAAGGGTTGTATGAAGACTATTACATGGACCCTTAGGATGTACACTAAGTGCATGCTGAAGAATATATTAAAAGTGGAGTCTAACCATATTAGGGGCAAGGTAGTATGAAGGACTGTTTCCTATTGGTATCCCTTTATACACAATCATGTTCCTAGACATTTTCAACTGCGATACAGACAAAAAGTTGGTGTACTACGTGCTAAACTGTACACAATCCTTCACAAGGATAGACAACCCACTAAGTTTTAACATTTCTAGGTTTCTTACAATCATTAATATACACAATTGAGGTTTAGCCCAAGCAATGTTAAAGAATAAACGCATTAAGATCAATAATATAATTCAACAACATGACATATTGAATGATTAAGTAACCTTACTGATTAAAAACATTACATTGGAGATGTATAATAGGGTTTTTAGGCTCCTAAAATCGGTCCTAGAATAGCTGCTAAGAAATTCGGTTAGTACCCTTCTTTTATATCTCAAAGGTTACAACACTAAACCTAAAATTCGAGCGTGTGTATATATGATGGATAAATCGTTGTGACGGGTAGGTTTTTAGCCATGACGCCGTCATGAGAGAAGAATATTCTAGATTTTGGACTGGGTCGTGATTTTGTACTATGGACGCTCTGTCAGTGAGATCTAGTGAATTCGTCTTGTTGTCTTGTTTATGTGACGGCGTACGCTATATTGGTGACGCCGTCTTCCTGCTGATTGAGAACATTACCTTTTGTGATGTTGGTTAGGTCTGTATTTATTTATGTCTGTTTCTTCTACAAATAAGCCCATGTACAGGTGATATTCTTCAAATGTCTTCCAATGCAAAATACCTGAAAAGGAATAAATCAGTATCTCTTAGGGACCCAAGTCACCACAGACTTGGATATCCCTTTTGGGTCAACATACTCAAACTTCTTGAGTATGAAAGATCCTTTTTCTTTAGACTCATGATCTATGTAATTTACTTTAGGCCTCCATACCCACCTTGACTTCTTAAGGGCATTATCCATCTTACCCTTACCAGTATTAACTACTGCTCTTGTCCCAGCAGTAGTCATATTTTTAACCCCAGAAGTTTTAACATCTTGTTTTATGTTTTTTGGTCTAAAAGCTGGTTTTGTGTAGTAAGACCTCTTGATTGGTGAATATGAGATTCTTGGTCTTACATTATCCATTCTTGGGTAAATTGGTCTAATAGCACTACCAGTTTATGCTATTTTTGGGGCAAATGGCCTAGCAGTACTAATATGCCTAGCAGTACTAACAATATGTACTGCTCTTTTTCCATTTGGCCTAACAGGATTAACCAAACCTGTCTTGGTTAGTACTCCTGATGGGACAAAAGTTCTTTTTGCTTGAGGGTATTTGTTTGAATTTTTTTGATGATTTACCCTTTTAGCATTATCCCATACTGGTTTGACCACCATTTGACCAGTATTGGCTATAGTTTTTAACTTAGGTTCTGGACTCTTTTTGGCATAAAAGTCACAATCTTTGATCAAATGGTCAGTACTCTTACAGACAAAGCAAGCTTTTATTTTCTTAAATCCAATTCCTTCTTTCTGAGAAGTTTGACCAATTTTATCAACTTCAGTTTTAACTGTTTGAATCACATTAGTCTTAACAGGACTAACTGTGTTTACTTCAGACACATCTGAGTACCAATCCTCAATGATGACTTTGTCTCTGTTAATCTTTTGTTTAGGCACAACTGATTCCTGGACTGAATTAGGTTTTTTCCATGTTTACTTTATTTGTTTTACCTACAGTCTCACTGGTTTTAGATTTACTAGTATCAGTATTAAGCTCAGTTGTTTTTGACTCAATTATTTTCTTTCTAATGGCATATTCATCTAAACCTGCAAATGATATGTCAGCTCTTGGGGTTAGGAAGTTCCCTGTTATAGGAGGGGGAACAGCATGATACCCATCTGCTTTGGAGAACCTATCATTTGCTGGTGTGGTCTCTTCATCACTTGATCTGACCTTAAAAACACTCATACTAATCTCACTATCAGTTTCAGACTTGTTACTTATTTCATCTAATTGTGTGCCATATCCTAAACCATTTTTATCTTTAGCACTCATTTGACTGTTGAGTAATTTATTAAGACCCTTGGATGATTCTTCCCATTTTTCTATCTTAACTTTCAACTCATCTCTTTCCTTTACAACTTTTTCTAGTTCCATTTTAAGGTTGTCAATTTTTAATTCTCTGCATTTAAGCTCATAATTTTGAAACTCATATTTTTCACCCCAAGCCAGTTCATTCTTTTCATGTCCAAGTATTCTAGATTCTAGAGACTCTAAAGCTAATTCATAACCCTGAATTTCTAGTCTGGCTCTGCTATGTTTTTCTCTTTTACTATCATAATTCTTTTGAAGAGTTTTAAAAGATTCGAGACATTGTTTAGACGCATTCCTGTACCTCATAACTACAGAACTTGATAGAGCTTGAAGAGATATGCCCATAAAGCTAATATTAACTGGTTCATCAAAATCATTTCTCCGATCATAGCCTCCTAGACCATCTTGAGCCACCAGTGCTTGTGATGATGGTTCATTTGTTGTTGCATTCCTCCTGCCATTATCATCATTAGATCTTTTCCCTTGGTTTCTTCCTGATTTGCATTCTTTAGCGAAATCCCCTTTTCTATGACAGTTGTAGCACTTAACTTTTGACTTATCAAAGGTAACAGGTTGTTTGCCTTTGAAATTCAAGTTTCTTCCTGTCTTCTTAACGAATCTCTGCACCCTGACAATCAACATGGCCACCTGCTGTCGAATATCCAATTCTTCCAAGTTATCTTGATCAATCTGCTGCAAATCCTCATTATCAAGTGGAGGACTGGTTGCCTGATGTGTAAAGAAAGAGCACACTGCTTCATCAGCACCTGGAGTAGATGAAACCTGATTTGATGAACTACTTCCTCCAACGGTATTAACTCCAAAGTTTCCACTAGCAGAACTAACTTCATTAGTGCTTCCAGTATTATCAGAGGAAGAAAAAGCCAATTCTGAGAAGTAGATATGGAACTTGAAGACTTTATCATCTCATCATACAAAACTCTAAGGTTGTTGTAAGATCGTCAAATTATCATCCTTGGTCTATGTTTGGCTTATTTCTCATTATTAAGGCAATTTGACTCCATGAAGGAGGAAGACTTCTTAGGAACTTTTGGTTGATATCTTCCTTTCATACTGGAGCACCATGAACTTCTAATTTACTTATGAGTTTTTGGAACCTATCATAAGCCTTATCCAGACTTTCATTTGATGCAGTGGTAAAGTTTTCAAAACTGAGGTTTATGAACATTCTTCTCATCTTTTGGACTTCTCTCCATTACCTCTACACTCTTGATTTGATTGGCACCCAGAGATTTAGCACTGGAACATTATTTAAACTTAAGGAGTATTCATCAGGTAAGCTAAAAGCAAGAAGCTCTTAAACTCTTTCCTGATTTCTTTTGGCAGTTAGTTGTTTGCAGTTTTGGGTAGCAGGGGACAAATTGTTCTCCTGATGGGTGCAGCTCTTCTTCTAGATCTCTATGACAATTACATCCCATAGGTTTATTCTGGTGACAAGATATAATTTATCGCATTCTCATTCTCAAATATCATATGTCTCCTTTCATCTTGACGATAGGGATTTTCATTGTTGGTGATAATTTGGTTGGATGAGTAGTCTTGATCATCCCATCTTTACTGTTTGATTGCAGATCTGCTTCAAATAATGGAGTTCTTCTTATTCAGAGTTTCCACACAGGCTCTGATACCACTTGTGGAGATCTTTATGACCCCTTAGATCGTTATTAAGACTCATCTAGGATATAATAACAATGATTAATAAACTTGCACATCGGAATAATAAAATAGAAATCAGAGTTACTTCAAGGTTTTCTTTATTCATTATATCCCCAAGATCAAATGATCCTGAGCTAAAACTAACTAATACATAGATGTTTATAACACATCTACTAACTATCTAACTATGCTAACTAACGGAAACGTGTACACACAAACGTTTTGTTTTAATAGGCTCTCATTAGAGAACACATTGTAAAAATGACTCAGGAGAAAAAATCCACTTCTGGATACTAAAACAATATGCCTAGACCTCCTTTTATAGCATAAGGAGTCAAGGCTTTACATGGAAACTATTTAAAAGATATTAATGAGTTTGACCAAATCTTTATCTCTTTTTGACCAAATCTTGGTCAAGGCTTTACATGGAAACTATTTAAAAGATATTAATGAGTTTGACCAAATCTTTATCTCTTCATCTTTATCTCTTTTTGACCAAATCTTTATTTTCTTCTACATCTTGTAGAATCCCACAATGACACGTTGTCATTTTTGTTTCCATCTTGTTTCATTCGTGTTTTGTCTTATCAACTCAAATATAATTCCCAACAATCTTCCCCTAGTTGATAATGACAAAACCAAATAAGCACGAACTTCCCCTGAAGTTAATATACGAATGAAAACTTCCCCTTAAGCTACCAAGGATCTACAAGTTGCAAATCATCAAATCTTCTTCCCCTTTTTGTCATCATCAAATCGGGGACTAAAGTATGCAACTTCGATCTTCACAACCACGAACCAATATTACACTTCTAATCCAAGCCTTCTATCTCCTCAAATTACCCACCATTAAGCACAATAAGAAAAATGAACTTGAGTAGTAGACACTCACACTAGCAGTAGTAATAATGACTAGTAGTAGCAAAAACCTTCACCTCGATGTAGCATGTAAATGGTTAAACATTTTAACATTAAGCTTCCCCTGAAACCCATATGTTAACCATTTCTTGAATCTTCAATTCTGTAGGCTCTATGTAATAATTACTGATGAAGAAAATTAAGTATAACGAACTTGATGCTCAAGTAGAACAACCTAAACTTGTGTCTTATATCTTGTTTATCCACGCGACGTCGAACTCATACCAAGACCAAAATATAAGTAGATCACAATCTCTTGACAAAATCCTCATCTATGAGACACATATCTAAAGTGATAGCAAATGTGAGCATTGAGCACCATAAGAAAAATCACACACCTTTGCTAGATTCGTCAAGTCTTCGTCACAACGTTATAAGCACGAACAAGTTACCTCCTCCTAAAAGGTATGATAAAACACAAACCCAAATAATTCCACTTCAACTTCAAATAGGTCATAAACAACCTTCTTCGTAACCAATTCGAACAAATAATCCAAAATACGAGCCTTTGAAACTTTTAGGAACATTTAAACCAAAAACCTTCCAGAACAAAAACTTTGACACATCTTTTCTTCATAAAGTCGACACCAACAAAAACCTTGAACAATCCTAGATATCAAGAGCCACGAGGCTCTGATACCAATTGTGGAGATCTTTTAAGCCCATCTAGGATATGTTTTACAGATAATATAAATATGCACAGCGGAATAATAAGAACAGTATATTATCAAACAAGGTTTTATTATCATACGTTTTCACCTTTACCCAAATCTATACTTTCTAGCTACTAACTAACTATTATCTAAATAACTCTTAACTAACAAACTACTGTGTACACACACACACACACGTTTACTAGACTCTCATTGAGAACACATACTTTTCTGGATACTAAAACAATATGCCTAGACCTCCTTTTATAGCATAAGGAGTCAAGGCTTTACATGGAAACTATTTAAAAGATATTAATGAGTTTGACCAAATCTTTATCTCTTCATCTTTATCTCTTTTTGACCAAATCTTGGTCAAGGCTTTACATGGAAACTATTTAAAAGATATTAATGAGTTTGACCAAATCTTCATCTCTTCATCTTTATCTCTTTTTGACTAAATCTTTATTTTCTTCTACATGTTGTAGAATCCTACAATGACGACTTTGGTCCTTTTGTTTCCATCTTGTTTCATTCGTGTTTTGTCTTATCAACTCAAATATAATTCCCAACAAAATGGAATGTAACAGCTGCTAGGGATGAAATTGAAGTTAAAACTGGTAATTCAAGAGTTAATGCTGATGGGCATTACTTACTACTGCTGGGCAAAAGTTAGTGATGCCAGGCTAACTTACTACTGCTAAGTTACCGTTGGAGTTACAACTGCTGAGGGTATTTTTTTGTCTATAAAATAGATACTTCGCTTATAGGTTTCCTTTGTTACCTATTTAAGCGCATTCGATCACACCATAATCGTTCTTAATCATACTAATACTCTCAATTCACAAACCCTAATTCAATTTCATTGCCAATTCTAAAAAATTCGACATCAATGGCGTGCCTAAATTTTGCTGACTCACATAATATGGTTGCTTACTTGGAAACATCCACAGAGAATGCTGATTTTGCTGTGATAGTAATGCACATGCTGAACACAGATGATCTTTCTGAAATTTAAGCCTTGGAATGTGACAACCATGACTTGAGCAGGTTAGTCAAACCGTTAGTGTTGACTTATGTATCTATTTCAATGTATGGGTTATGTGTTATTTGTGCTAATATGTGTTTATATGTGTTTATGTGGGATATGTGAGATTTGGTAATCAATCCATTAAGCGTGATCGTCTCATTAGGATTGGATTTGTGTTGGATTTTGTGGAGTTCATTTCGTTCACTTTTAGTGACAAGGAAATGATTTTGGCGATTGAAGCGGTTTCGCGTTAATTCTAATAGTAAGGATATGAAAGAAATGAAATTTCTATTTTTGGAATGTTAGGTTTAATAAAAATGAAAAGTTATTTATTTTATAAGTCTAGTAAATTGCGTTTACAAGTAAAGGTATGCGCAAGCAAGCTAAGGTTTTTATAAAAACTTAAAGTAATGTTAGAAAATATGTAATTAATAATTAAAAAAAATAAATAAAAAGAAATAAAAAGGTTCGGCCTGTTTTTAGGATAAAAGAAATAAAAAGAAAAATAAATCTTACTCTAATTAAAATTGGTAAAAGATATCTATCCTAAACCTTTTTGTAAACCTTATAAATACCAAAAACCCTTCTCCCTCTTGTTTTTAATTGTCCCAGCCGAATTTTATCAAAGAAGGAAAAATAATTTTTTTTTTTTTAAAGTTTGGTGATTTTTGTGTTCAATATTTAAAGATTTAAGGTATAAATTATAATCTTTTGAGTTAAATATCATTAAAACATGTAATAATTATTATGATGGATAATTAGGGTTTCATAACATCTGTAATTAATGATATAATAAACATGTTATAATGATTAGGGTTTAATTAGTATCATATGGGTGTATTCGTTAGGGTTTAGATCGCGTTAGAATATGATTGAGATTGGGGCAGAATTTAGGGCAGTGTTGTTTGGATGATATCTCAATGATTGTAATAGCTTTTGTCAAGTTTCCGGTACCTATGATGTAGCTCAGAGAGTCTAGTTTCTAGAAAATCCAGCCTCGAAGGTTTTTAAGGTCGGGAAGTCATTCAAACGGTGGTTGCAAGAAAAGTTGTCAAAGCAGTAAATACGGGTCAGATTTAGGTCAGATTACGAGGTATAAAACCCCCACTTAAAATTCGAACTTAGCTTAGCCCTTCTACAGGAGTTTAGTTCTATGTGTCTATTAGAAATCCCCCAAAGTAGAGCTTCTGATTTGGAGACTGAGTATGGGTTTTAGGTCCAAACATTTTAGTGTACAAACAGATCCAAATTGGGACTGTTTTGAAGTTTGATTTTCTTAGGTGTACTTGTGCATGTAAATGGCTCTTGGAAATCATGAGGTAGTTAATATACTCATAAATGAACATATGTGATTTTTGGTATGAATTATGAAGGTTATTAAGTAAGGGTTTTGAGTGCGTTAAGTCACGTTAAAATTCTATAGTTTGGAACAAATGATGACTAACTAGTGAAACTTGTTATCAAAGTAGTTAAAGTTGGGTATGGTGTCGGGGTAACCCATGGGGTTAATAGAACACCTTAGACAGCTATAATATGATTGTTACATGTGCCTTAAGCTTTTGGCTTGGTAGCGTGTAACACGAGTTATTTTGTTGTATAGATTATGCTAGTTGTTGTGAAGCTTTTGTTGGAATCTTTTGGAAAGCTAAGCAAATGTGAGTTTCATAGCCCTTTTTTTCTCATGTTATTTTGGGGTGAGAATGATGCTTGTCTTGTCTTGTTTGGTTTTGCTTGTCTTTTCTTGTTTGGTTTTGCTTGTCTTTTCTTGTCTTATTGATGTTGTTATGTTATGAGATTTGGAGCGAGGGTAACGTTCCTACCTAGGGTTTTGAGATGTGACTTCGCCTACTTTGTGGGTAAGATCCTTGGAGGTGATCAACTCCTTGTGATATTGTGACTTCGGTACTAAGAACTAGGACCTCTGTCTCTGGTGTCTGCTCGTAAGGCATCTCTTACGTCACAACATGATCTTCTTACGGGCAGCTGCCTGCAATTGTGGAAAAATCACTGCTGCTGACCTTATTCACTACAGATACGTAATGCCCAAGATCTTTACTGAACGGTGTTATAAAGCTAACTTATGGAGCGTCCCCATGCCTCTCGGGAAACCAGAGCATCATGATCTAGTTGTCGTGCGCTAGTCTCATTACGTGGTACTGACCTATCATCACACAATGTCTTAACATTTCTGATATATCTGGGTCTGCCTTATCTTGAGTATCCTCTATCAGCATAGTATCTGCGTTGGTCCCTGCTCTGGACTGCAAGTTTTTTTTTTTTTTTTTTTTTTTTTTCTTTTTTTTTCTTTTTTTTTTTTTTTTTTTTTTTTTTTTTTTTTTTTTTTTTTTTTTTTTTTTTTTTTTTTTTTTTTTTTTTTTTTTAAAATTTTTTTTTTTTTTTTTCTTTTATAAAGCTAGGTACCCTGCATGACCCCTTTAAGGGTTATCGGTGCTACATCCTCATCCAAGCCTCTCTGGGTTCTACCCAAAAAATCTCTAATACATAGTCGACCTCTGGCTCTCTATCGTGATCTCGGTATCCATAGTAAACCGACATAACCCAATAGTTGCCCTACGACATCCAATCGTTTTGTCGGCAGCGAGACCGGTCATCTTGAGCATCCTCCATAATACCATACATGCTGGTAGTCTCCTCCTCAACAATGGTAGCAAGATCGGTAACCCTCTGATTGACCCCCTCTACGGTGGTCGGTGCAATCTCATCGATGGCTCCTACCAGATCATCCCATGTATCCGTAATGTCATAGTCTAACTCCCTAGACGTCGAACATCTAGGAGGGACATCAACCATATCGACAAATCCATAAAGGTCCTCCCTCGCTATGGAATAAGGGTCGTCCCTCGCTATGGTAGGTCTATCCTGCCTAGCAGCACCGGCTGCTGAACTCTCCCCGACCTCATGACTAGGGGTGGGAGAAGCAAAACGCACCCTCTTCCGAAGAGGTAAACAACTCTCGGGAATCTCAATATGAGTAGGGCTATTGGGTGGTGGTGATGGTATAGGTAATGGTGGTGATGGTATCTGTGGTAATGGAGATGATAGTGGAGTAAGTGGTGATGGTGGTGGGGTGGTTAAGGCAAGAAGCCTCTCGACCTCTTCCCTAGGAGGAAGTGATATGGATGGCTCGTCCCGGATAGATATCCTGGCGGTCATACGGTGTACCGGTGGGACAGAGTCGGCCGGAGCTGGGTGCTCCTCCTCCTCATCCTCGTCCTCGTCCTCATCCTCATCATCATCATCATCCCCATCAGCAGGGTAGTCAGCTGGATCCTCTTCGGGATCCTCATCGTCCTCCTCCGGCTCCTCCTCCAGATCAGACTCAGGAACATATCCTGGTGAATCTGCAGTGGGTGAGGCAGCAGCAACAGGTAGTGGCTGCTCCTCGGCTGGGAGTATCTCATCCTCCTGTGGCATGTACTCAGGGTACATCGGCTCAAGAACAAAGTCCAGTGGGGGAGGTAACTGCGGCTCCTCGGGGCCAGGTATGTAGTCAGGCGATGGTGGAACCTTAAGGCCAGGTATGTAGTCAGGCGATGGTGGAACCTCAGGGCCAGGTATGTAGTCAGGCGATGGTGGAACCTTATAAGCAGCCATTATGTAAGCATATGGGTCCTCTGGCATAATGGGTGGTCCATCGATTCCTGGTGAACCAATGTCTGAATCGTCCTCAACTGGAAAGGGTACTGATGTGTATGTAACTGTAGAATGCTCAGAATCTGACATGATAATATCTGAAATCAAAATTAGCTTATATAAGTATGCTAATATAAGACTCTTATAGTAATATACATTTATATTATAACATGTATATCAATCATGAATATCAATCATGCATGCATCTAGCCTAACCGACTAATGCACAATTAGTGTATGTATGTCCCGTGAAAACCCCTTTGTATGAATGCAATGTTTGAAAACGGTTATAGTCCAGCAAAAACATTTGACCTGGTTCTCTATAACCTTGGCTCTTGATACCAATCTATAACACCCCCAAATTGGGTCACAGCGGAATAAGGGTCCGGGGCGTGTTACTTCTCAGATCAATAACACAAGATAATATAAGAACGACCAAAAAGTCGTTTAAAACTGATACATTGGATTTAATAAAGTATGTGTTACAAAAGCCCGAAGCTTTACTTGTTTACTTGTTATTATTACAAAGATTTCCAGCCCATAACAGATATACAAAATGTAATGCGACTAAATCTTTAATGCATGACTTCAAAATATAACCACCAATGTATCCTTCGCACCTCGTGCTTAATGACCTCCTGAAAAACATTGCATTTAAAAACGTCAACATAAAGTTGGTGAATTTCATAGGTTTATGTAAAAGTATAAGCAGGACCGCAAGACTTTCCCCGTGATAATGCAACAGATGCAGACATCACAAAATGTAATTACGTTTGCCTAAGCTCATGACACCGAAGCTCGACATAATTGACTCTGACCTAATTGAATACGAATACAATAATTATTGCCTACATTGCCCGTTGATGAGTTCAACCCATAACATCCTGATCCGAACATGAATACGTTCGTGTCCAGTGATATCTGTCACCCAGAACGGGAGTCAATCTCAAATAGAAATATCTAATAATCATTCGCGCTCACATTCAGTAATTTTCAGTTCATGATTCATGGTCTAGAGGTTATCGCCTACTTAGTCAACACAGTAATCATGATAAAAATGTACACTTGCGTCCAATTGAAAAACATGCATCTGTTTCACACACCAAAAACTTGTAATATAATAATTGTAAAACCTGGGCAATGAACTCACCTGAGTGAGTAACTGATAATAAAATATCCTAAGTAAAAACGCGTCACGCTACACAGCCCGAATGCAACCTATTATATAGGTCGAAATCAGTATCAAGTACGTATTTCTAACAACAACATATATAATCCAATATAGTTTTATCACGTACTATCGTTTCGGTCTATCATAATTAATAGTCATGGACATGACGTACGAGGAGTTCAGGACACTTAAATTGTTAAATCCAACAACTCGTCAAATAATAACGCCATCCGAAGAGGCCTTATTATGAAATTCCCTAGTAATATAGCAACTTTGATAACTACTAACATAAATATTATCTATATATATATATATAATACTATATATAATATATAGTAATATATATATATATAAAGCTATATATATTAAATATATATAAATAAAATATACATATATATCTATAACATATAATATATATATATACACATAATAAAACTACTTATATATACACATACATTATATATATACATATATTATATATATAATCAAATATAAGCTATATCTCCAGTCTAATCGTTTAAGTGAAAAACTATTATTAAATAAAAACTTTTATAAATTACGCCTTTAGTAAAACTGACATAAATTTGTTGTCGTTTCTAATCCCGTTACACTCGCGTTTCTTACGCCTAAGTCACGCTTTCGAATTAAGACCGATGATCATAAAATCACATTTTTTAGTTTTTGAGATCTGTGATGAAAGTGTGTTTTCACTGTCATAAACACTATAGGAAAGTAAATTTACCAATTCCTACTAGTACGTTTTCAGCTATTCCTTTTGGATATTTCACAGTCCTATCTGCCAATTCCATTGTCAACCTAGTGTGAGCTAATTCGCTTAATCCTAAGTTAAGGTAGGTCGAGAGAGGCATAACACTAACACTAGCTCCTAAGTCAACAAGGGCATTGTTAAAACAAACATCATTAATAAAGCAAGGTAAAGTGAAACTCCCTGGGTCTTTCTCCTTTCGGGGTATTGTGTTATTGATATGTGAAGCTCCATAGGCTTCCATGAATTTTGGTCCATGATTCCCCTCTTCTTCTTCACAGTAATGATTATCCAAACGACTTGGAAAAGGAACCGTCGTTTGTCTTGACTTGTACAATAGTGTATTGTTCTGTCCAGTGGATACGGCGTATTAGGATGATCCAATACGGCGTATCGAGTGTGAATCAGCTTTAATAGTGGTAGAAATCGACTTGACTTGATCTCTCGGGTTTGTTTCAGTTGAGCTTGGTAGGCTTCCAAATCCTCTTTCCTGTAGTACCTTGCTCATTTGCCCGATTTGAATTTCTAAAGTTTTAATTGATGCTCCTTGGTTTCTTATGGCAGCATCTGTCATAGCTTGGATTTCTTTGATCAAATTGGAATTTTCTTCGTGTCTCTTTGCTGATTCACTCATGAATTTGCTCAGGGTATCTTCCATAGATTGCCTCCGTTCTTGGTACGAAGGATTTGCGTTGTTCCTTTGATAGTACCCTGGAGCTGTTGCTCTATATCCTCCTCCTTGAAAAGGTCTACTAAATTGCGTGTAATAAGCTTCTTCTAGGGTTTTCCCTTCTTCTTTTCATGGGCAGTCTTTGGTGTAATGGGGTCCTTTGCATTGTTCACATCCGACTTGAGCAGCATAAACTTTTTCATTCACCTTCTTGATCTCCCTTCCTAGATTGTTCAGTTGTGCTTGAATAGCAGCCAGTCCGTCAGAAGTCTCAGTACTTCTTCCTTTAGATGTTCCATTATGCCATTTTTGAGAGTATTCAGCCATTTCTTGGATGGCCTTTTTAGCATCTTCAGCAGTCTTAGTTGGAATGACACCTCTTGAGTCAAGAATTTGTCGTGTCAGAATATCCAACCCATTATAGAACAAAATTACCTCTTGCATCTCAGTCAAATAGTGTTAAGGACACTTCATCAAGAGTTCTTTAAAGTGCTCCCATGCTTGAAAAAGGGTTTCATCTGACTCTTGCTGAAAGTTGTTGATTTCCTCCATTTTCTTTGTAGTTCAACCAGGTGGGCAATATTTGTTCAAAAACATAGTTTAAGATCTTCCCAAGTTTTGATCGAACCAGTTGGTTCGTTTCTTAGCCAATGACTTGCGGCTCTAGTTAATGGCTCCAGTTAAGGATATAATGAAGACTCAGGAGCATAATTGATCCACGTGATTTAGGAAATGGAATAAGTCAACCTATTTCGAGAACTTTGCTCAATTGTTTCATTTACAATCTCATTTATATCCGAACGCGCTAAACCGTGTTATCTTGAATCCCTTACGAAACTGGCCTTTCAGTTCAAATTGATCCTTTATGTTATCAATTTTAGGCCTAGCAACTCCTGATCCATAATCAGTTCGGGTCTTGCTCATGTATTGCTCCATTGTTTCCGCCGTTGCTTTTGCTTCTTCTTCCTCCGAGTATTCTTGGTCAGAAAGTAGATTGAAATTAGCCGATCTTAATTTGTCCAAAGAAAAACCCCCCTGTTTTTTTTTTGGGAGTCCCAAACTGAACACATCTTTGCAGCTGCTAGAGTGATACCATTTGTAATAAATACAGTTGACTAAATAACGCACGAAACACTTCATCGCTATTGCATACAGCAATTTGCTATATGCGGAATACTTCACCCATAGTATTAAGAAGAACACACATGAATACTAGTAAGACTATTGATATAATCTGTTAGTGAATTACAAATTACTACAACATCTGATGAGATAAGATTGTATGAAGATATACTATCTTCCACTCTACTATGTCGTAGAGGGATAACCTTCACACACAGAGCGCTGATGCGCGTGTCGGAGAACCCTCACACAACATAGGCTTAACAAAACGCATCAAAGATAAATACATCATCTTCTTCCTATAATGACTCTCAATACGATAACCTATAAAACGGTACTGACTAAAACTATTTGTTCTACTAACAGAGCAGCTTACTAAACGACATCAAATTACTTAACCTTGGGTACTTGTTAGTACACAAATTTATTACTAAAAGTTACTGATGAATTATATAGCACCTAGTGATACTAAGACTTTTAGACCGCGACACACATAATTCACCAACAATCCTCCCCGAAACATGAATGTTGACCATCATCTTAACTTCATCTTTCTTCAAGTAATCTTCACTGTAAGTTCTCTCTATGAGGATTATCCCAAACACTTACATAATATAAACACTATCTCACAATATCTTAATCCTCTAGCCTATGCTTCAGCAGCAAACTCACTGTCCTCTTCTTCAGAGCACACGACGACGCAACAACTTTTCAGCAACAATCCAACTAGTTGGCTTTATAAGTATTTTGCGTGGTCAAACAACCTAATGCCGAGCTAACGAATGATGTTCCTTGCTACTAGGCAGAAACAATAGACGTTGTGCTCTAAGGATAGTTTACACTCTTTATTTACAAAAAAAACTATGAGTGAGTTAATTCACTATAAACATGCAATGCTTTTTGGTAAACTGTTAACCATACAACGAATTGACTTGTCTATTCACCAAATACCATTGCATTCTGACTAGCCCTCTAAATATGAACTATCATTCATAACATGGTGCATTGAAAAACCAGATAGTTTTAGCAAACTATAGCTATTCAACAGATTTGATGGTGAGTCTTTACTCCAACGTGAAACATTGATCTGGGACTAGCAACTCTTCAACCATGAAGCAAGGTGATTGAAAATCCTATACAATTTTTCGGTAATTTGTCAACCTATAAACGATTTGGAAAGTCTTTACCACAAGCTGTTTGCTTATGGATTAGCCCAGTTCTTTATGCCTATTATGCTTGGTGAACTGATGACCTATTTGTTTTGTGTGGTGTTTACCAACACTCAACCCTTCTCATTCCATTCACAGCATCATACTTCATCAATCTTTGCTAATAAATCTTATCAAATCAAGAAGCAACAAAACTTTCTTTTTCAACTTCTAAACCTAGATCAAGCATTCTTTGTAATAACTCCTTAGAGAGAGGATATCTTCTTTCAACTAACATATGAATAACAATCCCATCTTCAAGCTCCATAATGCAAACTCCACAAGCTTCCTACAATCTCCAAGTGATAATCTTCCAATCTTGTTGATTACTCCAGAAATCACTTTGATCATTTTTTTCAATTGCGAGATTCCATCATTATCTTCAAGTCTCCCCAAAGAATTAACTCAAATTTAATTCTTGTACTGTTCATCATACAATTCAATACAAATGAAATAATCCTGCTATCAAATATTATGAGAAGTGCCTCCCCCATACAGATATGTTTTGAATGCCCTAAATATTCCCATTTGCTCTGTATATAGACAAGAAGTCCTCCATCTGGAGATGATACCAGTAAATTGCCAATCTAGCAATGACAGATTTCTTCTCCATTATCTCACTATCTAAGGTAGCTTCAAATGTAACAATCTTCAAGCACTTTCTATGTTCATCATCACTGTCATCATCTATAGTTTTTCTGGCTTTTCCTTGCAATCATTTTGATGATGACCACTCTTTCTTGTCTTAGTAACCCGTACACTTCTTACCCTTCCTCCTTGACACTTTCATTCTTTGAAGAATCAATTCCTTTTTCATTCATCTCTTTTATCATTCTTTCATCTTTAGCAGACCCAATTGCAATGAAATCTTCATCTGACCTTTTTATCTTTTCATACAGAGCTTGTATTTCCTCAAACTTCTTGGTTTTCAACTGAGAGTGCTGGTAATTTCCTACATGGCGTCAAAGTAGGTCCATCATTTGATTTCTAATTGATTCTTTTGTAGGTGGTTTAATTCCTAATAGCTTCTGATCTTTGTTGAGCAAGAAATCTTCTTTGTGCAGCAATTGTGTCATGAAGGAATTTTGCTCTTTCTTCTACTGTGAATTGCTCTCTTTCTTGTTCTTGAAGCCTTTCAGCTAAAAGCCTATCACCTCAATTCCATCCTTTTATACATCATAATTTCTTATGATACATCATTTGTAGCTTCTTCTGCAGCTAAGCTTTCCCTTCCTACTTCTGTTTCCAATCCTCTTGCAACTTTTTCTAGCCATCTCTATTTTTTTTCATCACTAGCAAGTAGCCTTAAACTTCTTTTCAACTTCAGGAATACCCTCAGAATTCATATTCATACTCATCTTCCTCTTTAATTTTTCTTCTTCCCTTTATCTTTAGAATCAATCATTGGAAGAGCTTTAATGTCAGTAAATGATCTGTTGAAAGTAGGCCTAGGGTCCTCTCAATCTCTTCAACATCCTAAACTCCTACTCCCTTTTCTCCTTTTCTCTTGAAATTGCTTTAGCTTGCTCATTTGAAAGAACCTGAGCGATTGTTTTCATCATCTCCAAAGAAGATTGTAGAAGTAGGTGTTGAATAGTTTGATATCCCTTCCTCCTTCAGTTTGATCATCAATACCTTCATCTGTTCTATCAGTACTAACTTTTTCCTTGTCGGTACTAACTTTGGATACATCAGTACTAACTTTTGGTGTGTCAGTACTAACTTTTTCCTGAGCAGTACTAAGTACATCTTCAGTACTGACTTCAGCATCAGCATTTTCCATCTCTTCATTCACTCCATCTCTTGACCTCCCTACATCTTGAGCAACTTCAGTCTCCATATAATCCACTGTATCTTCAAGAATCTCATCAAATAATGAATCGTTATGAACTGAAGGTTCACCTTTGGCAGACTTCCTCCCATGTTTAGATACAGACTCTTTTTGCACCCAGATTTTCTTTAATGATCTCTTTCCTGCCAATCTTTGCTTTAAGGAAACACTCTTCATCCATGCTCTGTGGTGTGTGATAACAGGTTTGGCTTGCTTCTTGAGCTTCTTGATATGTGCCTTCAAGCGCTGAATTTCCTTGGCTTGATCTGAAACCTGTGTACACAAAGAGATACATAGATCATAGACACTTTGGAGTGTCATGTCACCCTCATTCCCTGAAAGGGATTTATCACTGGATGAATGACCTCCTTATTTTCCTACTCAGAACAGTCTGAAATAGAATCAGGAATATGTGAGTAGGTGAAGGTCTAGGTGATGGGTTAAAGATGGAGGCTTAACATGAGCCTTTTTCACGTAGGTGAGGAGGACAGGGTGTAGTTGTGGTTTAATATGGTTTCTCATAAAGTAGCAACCCTCATCCTCAGATAGATTGTACCAACATAGAAGAAAACAAAGGTGTGACTTTTCCCCCAAAAAATGTTACCCTTTTAACCAGAAAGGAGAAAACTTTACTTGTCAAAGCATTACAGAGAAATGATCAAGAAGTTACTCGTACAATGACTAGGCTGTTTATCCAAAAAGATTGAAATAAAACGTGGATACATTACAAACTTCTTCTTTGCATCTAAATATCTAAGCAGACCATCAAAAATTAATTTAGAAAAACTATATTTCTGATTAGATGTTAAACAAATAACAGCAGTAGCAATGTTAGTAGGAATTTGATCCCAATATGTGCTTTTTGAGCTAATAACAATATTTTATTATATGAAATAGAACTCCATTGTGGATGAAAACACAGCTTTTGTTAAATGTTAACACAGTTAAATCCCCCTCATAACCCATGAGTTGTATAGCATCAAATATAGCCTGATTAGGGAGTGAGTCTATCCCATCAGCATCATCAAAAAGAAGATCACTTCTTATTGATGCTTCAGAGATAGATACAGGCTTGCCAGCTACTTTGGCAGTAATGTACCTGACATTGTTGATCATTTTGGATTTAGCAGACATCCAAAATTGTTCAACAAATGTGGTAGAGACTACTGGACTTACAGTGAGAGCATGATGAATGGAGCTTCGCGCAAGAAAATTAATAACTTCATGAAACTCTGCATTGCCTTCAGTCTTTTCTAAATAAGCGACCATATTGTGCTTAGGGCACGATTCAAGAACAGCCATGGTGGTTAAAGTATTGATCGTCGGTTGAGAGAGAGATTAGGGCTTGTATTGAAGAAAATATGTGAGAGTGATTACGTAAGGGAAGTGTGCAATTGATATGGGTTTATATAGGTTTAGCAGACCTAAAATCAATGAAACCGTTTCAAGTTACACTTTGTACCCTTGGCGGTATTTTCTTCAACGTCTCTATAACGGTACTAACTTTGCACTGTCGGTACTAACTTGTGCCAATAAAAAATTGAACAAGTTTGGCAACAGCAATATTGCAATACCGTCTGTATCTCTTCCCAAGGACTCTTGAAACCCAATGAACTTCTTGAAATTCGTCACCGATGGTTAAAAATGCTTCTGCATACTGAACAGTTCATACAAACTATACAACAAATCATATTGCCTCCCCTTAACTAATGCAGCTTATGGATTGATCATTCCAATAGTAACAACCAAGAACTGGAACCTACCTAAACATTCAAATGCCATTGGTTAGAAGAGATCAGCTACAGTATCATCAGTGTGGATTTTAAGCACAGGTATACAGTATCTTCTCATAAGCATTACCCTGATGAAAGTGATGCTAATGGCAATATGCTTTGTTTTGGAGTGATATACTGGATTCTTGACAATGCATATTATACTCTCATTATCAATGTAGATCTTTGTGTTTATGAAATTGAACCCATAGTCTAACATTTGATTGAATCCACAAAAACTTGCCACAGCAATTGGCAAGCAGCAAACATATTCTGCCTCCTGTAGTAGAAAGTACCATAAAAGGACTGCTTTTTTGCATTGCCAGAAATAAGTCCTACTGCCAGAAAAATTAGACAACCTCCTATGGATTTCCTGCAAGATTTGCTCTACGGCATGAGATCACTAACTGAGTAGGCTTCCATGTCAAATAAGGATACTCTAGGATACCAAAAGACCCCAGTTTGGGTTTGCCCTTAGATACCTAAGTACCTACAAATTCTCATAACAGCACTTAATGGGAGGTCCTTTAGAGTGAACCTGAAACGCTAGAACAAGCACAGACTACAAACATAATATCAGGCCTAGAAGCAGTCAAGTACATTAAAGAACCAATCATGGATCTATAAAGATGGACATCCACATCACTGGCTTCTTCATCCTTGACTAAAGGCATTTTAGGTCTCAATTGGTGGTACTAGTAGTCTTAAATGACAAAGTCCAAACTTCTTAGGATTTCTGCAGACATATTTAATCCTGACTAATAAAGATACATTTTGCTTTTCTGTTTGACATTGTAATCCCAGAAAGAATGTGAGCTCTCCATAGAACTCATCTAAAATCTACCCTTTCATTAATGCACAAATCATCACACAAAGTTTTTCCTTTGTAGAACCAAATATGATATCATCGCACATAAACTTGACTAATATATATCATGTTTGTCCTTCTTAATGAAATGAGCCTTGTCAATAAAGTTCTTCTTCTGTATCATGCTACAACAAAAGTAGATAAAGTAGCAACCAGGCTCTAGGAGCTTGATGTATAAGCCATAGAGTGCTTTCACTTACCTTGTAACTTTCCTGAGGATACTTAGACCTATAAAAACCCCTGGTGGTTGAGACACATAAACATCTTTAATTCATTTTCCATAAAGGAGGCACTTATTCACATCCATTTGATAGACTATAAAGGCCCTTGTAAGAAGGCAAAGTCTAAAAAGAATTCTAATGGCTCAATCCTATGCCATAGGAGGCAAAACCTCATCATAATCTACCCTTCCTCTTTCCTATGTCCTGAGCCACAACCTTGACTTTATTTGTGAACCACAAACTCCTCTTCTCCCAATCTTCTATTTCTACAAACCATTTTGTTCCAATTGCCTTCTCCCAAAGGAAATCTACAAGAATCCAAACTTTTGAATCTTGAACTGCATGCAATTTTTTTCCTGCATATCACAACCCAACTTTCATCGTTCAAGTGCTTCAAGATCTTCATGGGATTCATTGTGAACAAGAACAAACAATAAACAATGCTGGAAGTTCCTTATGATTATTTCCTCCTTTTCTTTTGAACATTAACATACAAACCATGTCTCCAGAATTTTAGTCACTTTACTTCTTGTTTTTTTTTTTTTTTGAACTGTGAGGATTGTGGATCTCCAAAGAATTAAAGTTTGAAGATGAAAAGAGTTTATCCTTGATTGTGGGAAATAGGACTGACATTCACAACGAGTTTCTAAGTTTGTGAAGTCAGCCACTTACTGCACCCTCACACAATAAATGAATCTTGTAAAAATACCATCAGTAGGAGTTTTATAAATTTCCTCAAGTGCTGGTATTTCTGAATCATCTTGGTCAGGATTGGGTAGATCACTATCAGTACTGGCGGTACTAACTAGTGTGCTAGCAATATTAACTATGTTAGTACTGCTAGGTTTAGCAGCTCTTGCGTGTAGAAGCAAATCCTTAATTTGTTGAGCAAACTCCTTCCTGAGAGCTTCAGCTGCATCAGCATCCTTTTCTTGCCTCTTAAGTCTTTCAAGTTCATCAAAAAAGACTTATCCCCTTATCTACTGGCTTCACCATTTGTCTCAAATCATGATGTTTGTTAGGTGCATCACACCTAGCATCCTTTGCTATAGACCTATTAGCACAGTTGAGGAATAAGAAGACCATATTGGCAGTACAAAGTATCTTTAATGCATATTACATCTTCTATTTCAGAATTCCCTGCATCAATAATGTCTCTATACCTGATATGTGATTAGTTCAGTTGGACCTCCTGCATGTTTGTTAGCTTGGTCTCTGATCTTACAAGTTTGATAATGTCATAGAATCAGTTAAATAATCCGAGATCAAATAGCCAAGTTGGTCATTTCCTTTCCCTGCAACATTTTGGTTTATTCTCTTAAAAAGGTGATAGCAGGTTTTTCTTCAACTCTCTTTTTCTGAAATTGTATACCCTAAAAGCCTTGCTTGTAGAGAATGCCCCCTAACTAAAAACCGTCATCTGATTCCCATCAAACTTCCCAGATGGTCGAATGGTATTCAAGATGGTCAAACATGGCACCCAAAAGGTTCTTATGTAGCTTAAATGATTGGTATTTAAACCTACCCGTTACAAGTTCATGAAGTCTGTCCTTGTAAGAGACTTGGTCACTAATACCCTATTAAGAAACATAACAAGCAATATTAACTGCTTCAGCCCAAAAAGTGTTAGGTAAAAATGAATCTGCTAATCCCGGGGCCCCCCCCCCCCCCCCCCCGCATAGTCCTAGCAGCCTCAATAAGGGTCCTGTTCTTTCTTTCAGCAACTCTATTTTGTTGTGGAGTTCTGGCATTACTGTACTCCCTCTTGATCCCTTTTGACCCACATAATTCAATAAAATCCCTGTTCTTGAATTCTGTACCATTATCACATCTAATAGTTTAAACTTTTTGATTTAATTGGTTCTCTATTTGTCTTATAAACTCCTTAAGGATTCCACTAGTTTCATCCTTAGTTCTTAAAAAAACACCCAACTAAACCTGCTAAAATCATCAGTGATAACCAGGCAATAAGACTTAATGGTTATTAGACTCCTTACAGATGTAAGGTCAAACAATCCCATCATGAAGAAGCTGTAAGGAGTGACTAAGGAGTTCATCTGATTTGGCCTTACAGGAGGCCTTGTGTTGCTTTCCTTTCTGACAAGCAACACAAGTGTGGTCATTTTGAAAAATCTTTGAAGGTAAACCTCTTACAAGGTTTCCTTTTACAAGTTTGTTTAAGTTTTTAAAGTTAACATGACCCGATACCTTCTATGGCCATGTGTTAGATTCATCAATTGTGGCTTTTGCAATTAAACAGGCTAAACCTCCTGAAGGAACAATGTTCTCTAAATTGAAACTGTACATATTGTTTTGTCTAGGGATTCTAAGTAATACTTGATTTTCATCAGGTAACTTAAATTCAGGAGACAAAACAAGACATTCAGAGTCAGTAAACAGAACCTTGTTCTTTTTGTCACACATTTGTGACACAGAAAAGAGATTAAAATGCTGAAGTTCTTTCACAAAGCACACATCCTCAAAATCTAACTTTCCTGTTTTTATTTTACCTTTACCAGTTATGTAACCTTTACTTCCTCCAAAAGCAACAGGGCCACCATTAAAGTCTTGATATTCAGCAAGGTAGGCCTTGTTTCCAGTCATGTGCCTGGAACATCCACTATCAACTATTCCTTTGTTCTGTAAAGCCACTAATGGTGGATAATCCTTGCAGCATCAACAAAAGCGATTAAATTCTCTTAGGGACCCAAGCCTGTTTAGGCTTGAGTCTGCCTAGTGAATCTTTGAAAGTTAAACAATTTCTAAGACTAGATCCACCATTGTATTTGGAGACATTTTTCCAGAAGTGGTGTCTTTTTGGTCTCCAATTACAACCTGCTGAGGGCTTAACAACAGCTTCCCTTTTCTTCCCACCAACCACAAAACTGCAGTAGAGCACACGGCACCTGTATTAACCTTTTGTATTGAAAATTTATGTTAAGAAGTGTTGTGTTTTAATTAAAAGCTTTGAAAATGGTAAATAGAGTTTTATAAAAATAGTTATAGGTCTAAACTCTATTCACAAATAGGCCTTAACATATTAACTTTCATACAGCACTAGTTAGTACTGTTGTCAGTTAAAACTATTGCCTAACAGTACGAACATTTTTAGTACTGCTGGCTCTAGGTAGTATTAACTGGAATTTTGGCCAGTTCTAGTTAGTACTGCGTAGGAACGAATTGGTTTTGATGATTTACTCTTTGCACATTGTTCCATATTGGCCTATCTCCCTTTGCTAGACTACATACTCATGCTATTATTAACTCAACTTGTTTATCCTCCTCTTTTCATGAAATCCCAATCTCTAATTATAGATGACAAAAAACACCAACATACAAAACAATGCGCTTTTGCAGTAAAAACCCATCATCCCAACCCTTTCTTTTCAACTGTAGGACTTTTACAATGTATAAAATTGATTCTTAACAGTTTTTCCTAGAGTTTTTTTTTATTATTTTTTTTTTTATTTTTTTTTTATATTTTTTTTTTTTTTTTAGTTTGATGGTTGGATTTTATATTTTAATTTAATTTTTTTTAACACGGGTATGTTTTTTTTATTTTATTTTTAATTAAGGGGTTTTAATAAATTTTTTTTTTTATATTTAAATTAAATTTTTATTATTTTAAATATTTTATATATTAATATTTATTTTTATTTTATTAAATTTTTTTTTTAATTTTTATAATAATTTAATTAAATTTTTTTTTTTATTTTTATTTTTAATAAAAATTTTATAATATTAAATTAAGTCTAATATTTTTATTTTTTTTAATATAATATTTTCTATTTAATAATTTTTTTTATTATTAATTTTAAAATTAGATTTTTAATTTTTAATTTATTTTTTTTTTTTTTCTTAATTTATTTAATTTTTATTTATATTTATTTTTAAATTTTTAATTTTTTTTATATTTTTTTATTTTTTATATATTTTTTTATTTTATTTATAATTTATTTATTATGTTATAGGTTTTTTTAGTGTAAGGTTAAGTTTTTTTTTTTCAATTTTTTTTTTTTTTTTTTTTTATTTTTTATTTTTTTTAGTTGTTTTTATTTTTTTTTTTTTTTTTTTTTTATAATGTGGGTTTTTTTTTTTTTTTTTTTTTTTTTTTTTTAGGATTATTAAAGTTGTAAATAGTGTTTTTTTTTATTTTTTTAGGTTTAAATAAATAAAAAAATAAACCCAACTTGCATTATATAGTACTGAGCAACACTAGGTGTATCCTGAATCATAATGTAGGTTGAGACACCTTTCATCTTTCACACTACTGATTCATATTCCTCAATGAATAGGAAGCATCAGACCAAACCTAGTGTTATTTACTACTTTGGGTCCTATACAGTTGGTTCACGGCAAATATTCATGTGTTTCACACTACAATCTGATTCACAAGATCAAAGTCACCTCATCCACTGCACAAAGAACCTGTTTTGGACCATAATGTAAATTAGAAAAAAAAAAAACAAAATGAGAGTAATCTATTTTCTCCATCAGTCCAGATGGCAGTATTCCTGTCATGGTGGGGGTACAGCATGCATTCCTCCTACTGTACAAAACGCTATTCATACAAAAGGTTTGATTTCTAACTCACTCTCCTTTTTCATAAAAACCTTTGAAAAACTTCATTTTCATAGCTCAAAATACCATCATATCTGTATCCCATACCCTAGCCCAAAATTTATCATTAGCACTCATTAGGTATTTAGCATTTTACCAATTTACCAGATTTTATTAGAAGGTGGCCATTTTCTACTTTTAGCTTTTAAATCTTTTTTTCTTTATGAGCTTCTGCTAATAATTTTCTTATGGTAATGTTATAACTCAGTTTAATCATCCCTAAGTCTATTTTTCAAATAAACATTATCTTTTTCTTCATCCCAAGTTGAACCCTTGTTGATGACATCAATTGTGCTTTTCAACTTCTTTAAACCTTGAGTATATGGCCTTTATTTCTATGCTTGCATCACTAAGTTGTTCTCTCTGAGCATCATACAGTTTTTAAGCTTAGCATAAGACACTTTACACTCATGTGAACAGGAAGTTACCTCTGTGTCTGACCCTGAGCTGATCAACGCCATCAAAGCATAATATTCCTTCTTCTTCTGAGTGACTGGTCTAGATCTACACCTTCTCCTCAATGGTCACCAATGCTTAGAAGTCTTCCGCTTACCAGATCTTCTCACACATACCTTATTATCCAGAGTTTCCAAGCATCTCTCCTCCTACCTATCTTATTTCCCATTGTTCTACACTCTCTAGTAAAATGGCCTATCCTGTGGCAATTGCGTACATTCGACTTTGGTTTTAACAAAACCAACTGGTTCCTTGCTTCAAATTGTAGCTTTTCTACCAGTCTTTTTTGTTAGAACTTTTTTTTCATTCATCGAAATCCATGGCCACCTGCCATTTCAAGTCTTTCTTCTAAGGTCATATTCATCAAACTGTTTCTAAAATCATCATGAACCCTTGAGGGCCCACTTGATTGATAAGCAATATGGAGTATGATGGAAGTTTGTTCATACGTGAGTTTTGACCCGGAAGGAGTGGAAACATTATAAGCGATACTAACATCATTAGTACTGCTTGTGATACAGAGACCAAATGCATATTTGCGTGCTAGCTGATGATGCAGTGAGAGCATTTTACATCATCTCAAAGACTCTTAATCTTATTATAACATAATCATCAAAGTTAAGACTGTCTAACTCCTAGTTTGTCCCACATGATTAAGAAATTTGAGACCAGGCAGAAGGAAAGGAATCTAAGGAATTTCTTTTGGATTTGCATCCCTCAGTGATACACCTGCTCCATGAATCTCTAATTAGACTCAGAAGACTGGAACCTGTCATAGCCTTTATGAAGCCCTTCTGAGTTGATACAGAGAATCCTTCAAACGGTTGCTTTGAAAGAATTTACTTTTGCTTCTTCCTTTGATTCGTCATTTTCCGCCAAATCTGGATTTAATGGCATCCCACATCTCTTTGCATCAGTCATCTTATGGAATTTAGCAAGATGATTTCTATAAATCCAAAGCATAGTGGTTTTTTGGAGGGGGGGTTGCTAGGCTTTTCTTCCCTTTCTCTGGCTAGATCTCTTCTACAGTCCCTTGGAGGCAAAGACCTTGATTTGACCTTGTGTAACCTGTGGAGATTGATACAAGGTACCATTTCCCATTTTGTTAACTTTCCCAGATTAGATAGTCTGTATGGGGCCAAAAAGAATGTTCCCATTTTCATGGCCCATATATCGTATTCTTCCTTTTTTTGTTGTTGGTGTTTGTGATGTTGAGGGTGGTGGTGGTGGTGGAATTTCATCTTGTGATCTAGACATGATTAGTTTTGTAGGATGATGAAGTATAACTGGTTTTTTGTTTTGTTCCCTACTCAAGTTTCTCACAGACCCTGATACCACTTGTGAGTCCCAACTGAACAGATCTTGCAGCCTACTAAGAAGTGAATTAGCAAACTTGTATAAAATACAGTATTGACATATAAAACACTGACTATGTATGACTAATTGTATATGCGGAATCTACACAATAGTATTAAGAAAGAACAATGAGTAAACTAAACTTGATATAACTCTGTTAAAGTGATTACATATTACTAAACTATGGAGAAAAAATGTATGCGATGGTATAATTCCACTCTAACTATGCCGTGGTGATTCCGTGTACTTATTAACTTAGGATAAACCCTAATAGGCTTAAAATCGCATGAAAAATAATACATATCTTTTCCTATAAATATCTCATACAAATTCTCTTAAACAGATACTACAATCTATTTTTTTACTAACGGTACTAACTAACTGATTAGTACTTACACACTTTTACTGACATTTACTAATTAAAACTATCGGTAACTAACTATTAGTCACCAGCGGTACTAAAGTTGAGGAAAACATACTCCCAACAAGACTTAGACTTTGAAGTGCTCCTTGATGATTAAAATGCTCTTTTCAGGTTCTTGTAAGGTGTAAATAGTTCGTAAGTCGTGAAACTGCCTTATCATGCACTACCTGAAACAAGGGAAAAACAATCAGTAAGGATTTTTTCGAAGGAAGGTAATAAATTTTTTAGCAAATCCGATAAATCAATTATTTTTAGTTTTCTGTTCATGATGATTGATAACGCCGTATCCAAGGAAATAGATTCGCCTATTAATCTGTTGGGATTGAATACGCTGATATTGGACAGAGAACTGGAAAACGCCGTATCCGATGAATGTGATACCCTATTCAACAGTCGACCAGAACAGTGAATTTTAAGAAAAAACAAGTAAATACGCAAAAACCCCAAAAAAAATTAAACACACAAATATACAAGCAAACAATTAAATACAAATATAAACAAAATTTACAGAATAGTACAAAGAATAAACTAATCTAAATTACACGAATCCTAAAGGTTGATCTCATCTATATGTTAAAAACCAAAATATTAACTAAAAAACATAGATTAATTTCACTCCCCGGCAGCGGCGCCAAAACCTTGATGTGTCGTTGTGTGGTGTATATTTTATGAGTTCAACATTTAAAATTATATTTGTCGACTAAAACCGAAAAACCACACTTTAACGGCATAGTAACCCGAATCGGTAGTAGTTTCGTAGTAAGTAGGGTGTCGAACACTTGAAGCGAGGTTAAATCTATCAATTAAATAATACTTGTTATCTAACCCTATTTTAATTCCTTACTCTATTCTAAACCTATGTTTTAAACCTATGTCCAGTCTAATATCCTAATTCTAACAAAAAGGGGGGTTTTCACCTGAGAAGACTGACACGGATGTTGGTGACTAAATCAATTTCAGACATTATAACCCACCGAGCTAATAATAAAGGATAAAGAGCGATCAGAACCTAATAAGAAAACTGTATTAACCATTATTAATCCGATTAGAAAGTTGGTTTTTTATTAAGTGCAATGATTTCTTCTCTCGAGGTGGCATAGCATATGCATTCTTAGAAGACTTAAGGCGTTACCATCATCCAAAGAACCTAGACACATTAATTCTGTCACAATTAAAGCATCCGCATAAAACATCCTTATTTGCTGATTATAATCTATCTTAGGGATTAAGGCAATGGTGATCTTGTTAAACCCTAGCTCATAGAGACTTTACCCACTTACCGCTTAATGGCAATTTATACACTAGTAGTCCACTTGTCTAGCTATCCAATGGAATCAGAACGTACTTGTTGAATTAATCTAGGTCAGCATCAGTCAACAATATCTATAAAACCATCTAGCAATATTCCAATTAACTAGTTTAAGTCTGAAGCCGTACCTAGAATCACAGAACTTAGAAGGACAAATTTGTGTAACCTATTAAGTCCTAAGATGTATAAATTACTATATGGAGAGATATCCCAAACTCTAGATCCTCTTGGTACGTGTCACTGGATCTAGTTGAATGATAAGTCGCATACAAAAGCGCGTAAACAAGTATAAATTGATAAACATAAACAAGCATACGACGATAAATCAAGAAATCGAGATAAACAAATACCAAACATTCAGATCTTCATATAATAAGCTAATAACCCAAGAGTATATTGCCTTCAAACGTCATAATAATAAATACAAGAGCAATTATTTAGCCAAGGTAAACTAACCGAGTTAACGAATGATACCAAAAACTAAATGATTACTAAAGTATATGGAATTACACGTTGTCTTCTATGGAATTGATAACGTTGCTCGACCTCTTCTGCTCTTTTTCTCCTCTAAAAATTGACTTTTATGGTTTAGGTATCGAGAATATGATTTAGCACACTTAAAACTCGTTTTTGAGTTTTCTATTTATAAGGTCTGGAAGTCGGTTTGATACGGCGTATCCATGAGTTGGATACGGCGTATTGGGAGATTTTCTCTGAGAGAGACCAGCTTGATATCTCCATAATATTATATTCGTTTCCATATATTAAATAGCGAGCGTAATGAGTCGCTCTGGATATAAGGGGTGGGACGGCGTATTGAGCATTATCCTCGTGGTCCTTTGTTGAGGTGCAGGCACGGATTACCCGTATCTTCCTTGATGGATACGGCGTATTGGTATTCAGAATAGTAATCTTCAAAATATCTCTTTTAAGGCTCCAATGGCGCGGTCTTGTGCTATCTTTCACCAATTGACTCCATTATTACTGTCAATTCTCAATTATAAACGTTACGTAATAATTCTTGCATTAACTTACAAAATGGTTTAATAACTTAGGATAAATGATGCTATAAAATAGACGTTATTTGATGTCATCAGTCTATTTCATTCATTTAGACGTCTTTCCCACTTCACTATGCTAAGCAGCTTCCTTCTTCACCACCTGACGGCTAAGTATCAAATGCAATGCAACACCACGGCGATATGAAAAAAAAAAAGATCAAAATAAGTGGAACCATTTTTACATCATTTCACAGGTTGAAACCGTTTGGCTCAAGGTAAACCTTAAGTGGATGTCTATTCACGCTACCATACCAAACAAGTAGCCTAGCTAAATAATAGACTGCTCATATTCATCACTCATTTCGGGGGGGGGTAAGACTAAACATGTAGTTGGTATCAAAGAGGTTAGCTTAGCAAATGAAACAATCAATCACGGGCTGCATACCAAAGATGTAGCCTATCCAAGCAATAGACAGAAAGTCAAGCCACCAGCATATAACGTCAACAATGAATAAAAGCTTTACTCGCGAGGTCCTGTAATTTTTTTCCCCGACAGAGGTAAAACAACGTACCGATACCCATACCATTTTTCAACCCCACCGCCACGTAAAACACAAAAACACAACAAACCATGCAACCATATATACCCTCATTGAAAAAGTGAAAGTCAGCTGGTATTTGGTGAAAAAGGAGATGATATGGATAAACTGCCACATGCGAACGATTTGTTGTGGTGAAGAAAACACCACAACACTCACAACAATATCATTAAGAAAGCATCCATGATTGATGGAATACATAGAGAAAAGAAGGAAAAAACAATCAGCTCTAAATTTAATAGTAAAACAACAAATCTGGCACTTGGTTACTCCATTAACTGTACCAATTCAGCTCCCTAACGAACCATGCGTGCTAACTATTGGTGTATAAAAAAACTGTATAATCTACGGAAACGACAACAGAAAAAAGTTACAACATCAGGAGCCGAAACACCACCTACAAAATATCCGTAAACGGCGGGTAACCACTCTAGTCAGTTGTTTGAGAATAACGAAAGTAACGCAACTTGTCAGTTCTGAAAATCTCAAATAACTACCTAGAGTGTGGTAATCTCCTACAAACAATAAACGACATCTGGAAATGTATTTTCATAGACTAAATCAAGAAACGGCTACTATTGCAACTACTCTAGGCAGTTATTCGAGAACAACGAAAGCGACACAACCTATCAGTTTCGTAAATCTCGAATAATTTCCTAGAGTGTTTGAAATCGGAAAACCATTCGTGGTTTTATAAACACACGATAACGGCCATTCCGGTTCACATTCAAGAGACTATTCCCGGTATAAGTGCCTTTACCATAAAACCTCAAATACATTCCAACATAGCAACATGGCTGCAAACACAATCAAGTGTTGCCCTACAAAAGCACAGGTAATGAAGGAACACAAAAGGGGGCTAAGGATTTGGACAAATTATCCACACCGTGGCTTGCAGCAAACAAACTCTAAGGAATTACCCCGCCAAGGTATGGCCTGTCAAGATAGCCTGCCAATACACGACCATCTTCCAACCAACAGTCGGTGGTTTCAAACAATTAGTTGGTTCAAAAAAGCGTGTAAAGCACTGTTATTCATCATTGCCTAGTGAAAGTCTGAAATAACACACGACATGACTGCAAATTAGGGTGTGCAGATTCTTATTCTTGAGCAGCCTACGTGTGCGTACGACACCACATTTGAGGCTTTAGACGCTCGTAGGCAATAAGAGAACATCATACACCAAAAGACGTCATCAACACAATCTAATAATCAGACCCGACATGGCTGCAAACACAACAAAGTGATTCCTTGCCAAAACACAGGCCAATTGCGACCACTTTTTTTCTTGAGTCATAGTTTCTTTCACATACAACCATTTCATTAATGCATATCTCTTTCTCACTTCATTTGCTCTCATTTGATAAAAAACTAGCATGCACTTCATAAGACATCATAAGGGTTTTATCACTCTCACGTGCGCCTAATTAGAAGACATCTTTATAACGTCAGCGCGCGTAAGTGATAAACCCTTATATGCATCTTGCATCGAAATGAAAACCTGCTAAAATAATTTCGCATAAGATAACGTATTGGCTCAGATTAGAGCGATCATATGCCTACCATGGCTGCACACCTAATAGGTTGGCAAGCCAAGTTAGGCACTTTATCCGCGCTTTTGATTTAGACGCACGCTTCATATTCATCAGAGCCTTAGGTAGGTACGGTTACCGAACACAATATAGCATCCAAACATACGAAAAGGATTTTACCCCCATAACAAAAGGGGATCAAACACCCCCATGGCGGCAAACATCAGTTGCATTTGTTTAAATACCATCCGAGTTGCACAACCAGGATACGGGTCAAACACAATCCAATTCCCGATCATTACTTCAGTTCATTATTCTCAAAAAGGTCACCTTTATGCATTGCCGTGGCTACAAACACAATCAAGTGACGTGAAGCAAACAAATAGGTCAATTTCAATAACCACAGAAAGTCAAACCCAGCATGGCTGCAAACACAATGAAGTGATGCCCCGTCAAGACTCAGGTTTATTCCAAATATGAATAGATAAAAGAAGATATGACTCAAGAAAGAACCCATATCTAACATTTTAAGAGGCAATAGGTTGTTGACTTATGTTACCGCTCATATTCATCATAGTCTTATGTAGGTAAGGTTACCGAACACAATATAGCATCTAAACATACGAAAATGATTTTGCCCCCCATAACAAAAGAGAATCAAACACCCCCATGGAGGCAAACATCGGTTGCATTCGTTTAAATACCATCCGAGTTATGCCCCAGGCAAGATACGGGTCAACACAATCGAATGTCCTGATCATTTACTTGATTCAGTTTAATAAGTCTCAAAAGGGTCATTTTTTATGCACCGATGTGGCTGCAAACACAATCAAGTGATGCCAAGCCAACAAATATGTCAATTTTAAGAACCATAAAAAGTCAAACCTAGCATTGCTGCAAACACAATGAAGTGTGTGCCGCGCCCACCATCGCCGGCCGCGCTTGCAGATCGGGGCCGCCCATGCCTCAGGTTCATTCCAAATACGAAATAGATGAAAGAAAGTGGCCGCGTGACATTGCCATGTAAATGAGCAACTAACGATACTCGTGGGGGGGTGGGGGGCAAATGATACCAAATTACTTTTTTACGTATATTTTATTATTGAGCAGCCTATGTTGCCTCAAAACAGCAAGCACAAGTATGCTATAAGACTTCATAGACTGCTCAAGATTCACCACACATCACAATGCAATTTTTTCAGCGGCGCGTAATATAACTTACCAATAACCTGCATTCTTTCCTCACCAAGCTACGTATCAATGAGTCATGTCTTTCTCCACTTACGACCCTTTCATTAAGAAGACATTCACCATGAACAAAAATATTATAATTCACTCCGCCAAAATGCGACCAATGTCGGCTTTAACAGAATTCACCGAACTGCCAAAACACACACCATGGCTGCAAGTATAATTTGACGCTGGCCCACCAATTCAAGCACCAATAGTTGGTGGTTCTAAACAATTAATTGGTTCAGGAAAATGTTTAAAGCACTGTTATTCATTACTGCCTACTTAATATCTGATACAACAAAAGGCATAACCGGAAGTCATTCATGAAAGGAAGTGGGTGCGTGAGTGATTGTATATGAGCAACTAATGTCACCGGGAGTGGTAAGGGTTTATAATGCCACCATTTTTCACGCTCGTAATCAAGAGCGAAACACAACTGGCAAACACGCATAAAACAGCCACACATTGCAGTGGGAAAGGGCAGACAAACTGAGAGAGACATAACGAGCGAAACAAAAAAAGACATAACAGCTAACAAAACAATTTAAACATAGCTATCTCTCCTCACATATACATGTCACACATCCCACTTAACACACCTACTTTCTTTCTTGGATCACCACCTTCATCACAACGTGAAAATGGTTGGCTCAGATTTGCAAGTATGTAACAGGATAAAAGGGCAAGCCAACTCCACCGCCATGGCTGCAAGCACGAATCTATCGTGAATGCCCCCGCCAAGCTACAACAACATGTTCACCCATCATCTTAAGAAATAAAAAATCAACGACAATCATCTCGCCTAAAAAAGTCGAAATAAATCGCTACCATGGCATACCAACTAGCAGAAACAGGCAAATATGTTTTCAGAACTAAAGCCCGGAAAAAAGCCTCCATGTCTGCATTAAGATAAACGCCCTACAAGATAAATCCATTCTAAACTCCTCCACTATTTCAATCATACTTGTGCTCGAATCCGTAAACATCATCGCCATCAAAGAAACCCTAAGCCATTCAAACACAATAAAGCGATGGGCCATCATAATGGAACCCACCATGGTTGCAAACACAGTTTAACAATATGACCAGACATGGCTGCAAACACAATCAAGTGATGCCCTGCTAAAACATAGGCGAACTTCAGCCACCACAAAAACAAAACCTGCCAAAAAGAAGGCCACACAAATGTGTAAATAAGCTGATAAACACTATATGGCTACCGAACAGATAAGAAACATCTATGAGACCAGCTGATGCATCACCAATGGTACACACAAAAAGCATAAGTGATACACCAGCTGGCCTAAGAGATGATCCATGAGCGTATGTCGTCTCCAACCGCCAATTAATAAAAAAGCTAACAACGATTTAGTAAGGTAATCTAACCCGCGCTAGCTGCAATCACAATTAAATAATGCCCTGCCAAGTTACGTTCACCAAAATCATATCTCTTCTTTTCACTTACAACCATTTCATATCATTGAGAATCTCTTTCCCCGACTTGATGTGTATATGTCTCTCTCTCCCACTAGAGCGTCCTAGCAATCATATAAGGCAGCATGGCTGCAAACATGTACTCGTGCTGCCACGCCAATGCGTCTGCATTAAATAACACAGCATGGCTGCAAGCACGTACTCATGTTGCCGCGCCAAGATCCAAGAAAATTATAACATTCAAATTCCAGAAACCTAGCGTGATGCATAACCAAATACCTCCCCCTAAAATAATAGCGTATTATAACCAACTAACAAGACATCAGCGTCATGTTTGCAAACGCAGGCTTTACTCAGTCGAGGGACCGACATGCCTGCAAATGGTATAGTACCACAGAAATAAAATCCGCACTGGCGGCAAATATAATCAAGTAATTCCAAGCCAACATATAGGTCAATTTCAACAACCACAGAAAGTCAAACCCAGCATGGTTGCAAACACAATGAAGCGATGCCCCGCCAAGACTAAGGTTTATCTCAAATGCCACAATATAAGAATAACGACGAACATGGAAACAGTTTGGCTCAGACATGTGGCTACTGGAATGGACAAAGAAGCATCAAACACAGCATGGCTGCAAACATAGTTCCATGCCCCCCGCCAAAGTCTGAGTCAACAACAACATTGCTATTCCAACAACCTATTTTCATTACATATTCGCAAATGTATAATAGCAATAAAACCATCATCGCCAACAAAATAACCTAACGCATGAAACATAACATGGCTGCAAACATGGTTCTATGTCGCCCCGCCAAAATTTGAGTCAACGACAACATTGCCATTCCAACAACCTATTGCCATTACATACCGACAAAACCCAAAGGGATTCGAACACAATTAAGTGATGGCTCGCCATAACGAAACCTGACATGGCTGCAAACACAATTTAAGAATCAGACCCGCTGTGGCTAAAAACACAATCAAATGATAGCCTATCAAAAGATGGTTTATGGGTGAAGCAAACAACAATAACAACACAACATAACATCATGTTAAAAAAATCAAACCCGTGTTTATAAAACCCCAAAACCAAATCCAATCAAACTTGCATACATTTGAACATTCAATTTCTATTAAAAAGAATTAAACAGAAATTATACCAACCCTAAAAATTAAAACCGTTAACCTTACCGACAACAGGAGATCATATAACATCCGCAAACATGCAAAACACAATAACCCCATCAAAATCAAACGAAACCTTACCGATAACAAACGATCATAAACATCCGGAAACATGCAAAACACAATAACCCCATCAAAATCAAACGACAACAGCCGATCAACCAACAAAAGAAGTTGATATAATATCCAAAAGGATGCAAAATACCAAAACCAATATAACAAATGAAGCAACAAAGAGATCTGCATGAACAAAATGGTTGTAGGTGAAAGAAGATGACTATAAATGAAGTGAGAAATAGATCTCCATGAATGAATTGGTTGTAGATGAAAGAAGATATGACCCAAGAAATAAAGTGGGTGCATCAAGTGAGAAAGTGGTCTCAAATGAATGAAATGGATGTAGGTGAAAGAAGACATGACTCAAGAAAGAAAGTGGCCACGTGAGTAAAAATGTATGTGAGCAACAAATGTCACCGAAAGTGATAGGGGTAGAAATAGATCCCTTTAATATATAGTTAATAATTTCTCTTAACAACCACTTTTCTCGTAATCACATAATGGTTTAAGACTTCAGTGGTCAAATTATTGATAATCAAAACTATGCGAAGGTTTATGAAAATGAGATTTCATTTAGTGACTGATTATTTCTTGCACATTCAATATTTATTAACTTATTTTATAATTAAAAAATCTAAGTTCATTTGAATACTAAGAGATTAATCTTCGCCTTCCATTTCTGTTTTGATCCACTAGATGTGATTAAACCAAAGAAAGGGGGGTGTGGAGGAGGGGGAGGCCCATTTTTATCATTTTTTTAAATATTAATACTCCTTAAATATTCGTATAATAATCCGTCAAGCAAAAAAATATGATACATCACGACCAACATTTTAATTTCTTCTATAGAGCAGTAATGTAAATTTTTATCTATACTTTCGACAAACTTTTTTTTGTCTTTTTCACTTTTTTTTATTTTTTACGTCTTTTCGTCTTTTTTCCTCGTTGTTGAAGCTTGCATGAGAAATCACATATGATTAAACATTAATTTGAATATTCTAATAATATTACATGTGATATTAGTGTTAAATCACATATGATATGTAATAAAATCATATGTAATTTAACACAATATCACATGTGATTTTATTAGTACATTCAAATTCGTTTTTAATCACATAATCCAAAATAAAAGAAATATTAAAATGCTTTTAAATCTCATTCCTTGATTTTTTTTTAAAATGAATGATGGAGATTGTCCTCGTATATCCAAAAGAAGTAGATATTCAAAATAAAGTAATGATATCCAAAATAACCCTCCTAAAAAAATCATTAATTGATATTCTTATATAACCCACTTTCACATTTCTTTTATTAAAATTACACATCACAAGAACTAAAAGTTGTTACTATACATAAATTACACCATCATGACAAGTATTAATTGTCTTTTCATATATACGCCTTCCAGGTACAATTCGACAGAAACTTTGTTTTTGCTTTTTTCTTAGTAGCAGGCAAAGAGCGAATTACCTTAACGAACCGCTAATGAACCAACTTGCTGTATTGGGTTTTTTGGAGGGGTCCATCAATCTAGACATACTTTCGTAATTTTCAATCACTTCAAGCTCATAAAAAGAAACAACGTCTACATCGATTTCTTCCTCCCTCCTCACGGCAAACATCATCTTGGATGCCCAAATAAACAGAGCCTATACAATCTGTTAATGAACCGGACTATTGAGATTTAAACTTAGAATCAATACTAGTATCGGGAACAAAGCACAATTCATTTTTATGCGCTACATTTTTATCCATGACAAAATGAAGACTAAACATGTCACTAAATCATCAATGCGAAACACCACTACATAAATTAGATTTACAAACCCATTGTATAAAGTATACGAAAAATTGTATCACCTTACAACAACGGTTACCAAAGTAAAGTACCGTCGTCGTTAAAAAATATATGGTACATAGGTTGAAGTCCCTGGTCTATTGGCACCAAACTTGAACTAAGGCGTGCACACAGAATTCCCACGGTAACAACATCGACGTGAACCTGAAAAAATGTAATCATACATAAGAACATATACTTAATCAGACCAGGGACTCTAAACACGATCGAAAAGTTCTGAAACTCTAGAGACATAAGGACATATTTAAACGACACACTTTCGGCAAAACCAAAAATGCGCCGTCTTAGACTTTACTTGTCAAAATAAGTTCGACTTTTATTAATAAGCGAATGACAGAATCATCATATCGACCCAAGGATTAGAAATGGCTGTTGTTTTGTTAGAACTAAATCAAAACCAAAAAAAACCGCAAACACCTCAAATGCAAGAAATGCATCCAAAGTAGAGTGTTGAAAAGTCCTAGAAGATTAAAACATAGCACAATGTACCCATGACGCCGTTGCTCCATTTGGGGAAAACCTTAAACTATTGTGTGCACATAATTCCCATGCTAACAGCAAGAACGGGTTCTTGAAAAAATTAATTCAGACATAAGAACATATACTTAATAGGCCTTGTGACTCTAAAGACGATCTAAAAGTTCTGAAAATGTAAAGCCATAAGGACAGATATAAAAACACACTTCTATTTTGCCGCACCCAAACAAAACACACTTTATAGTACTTATGATCATACACAGATTCTGCCATCACTAAAAGATTGTCACTTGCCCAAAAGAACAACACACAGACAACATTTATATAAAAAGTAAAAGCAAACATCTACATTAGGTGCTAGGAACCATAACATCGCGAAACGAAAAGTGATTTTATTACTTTCAAATACAAACTAAACCTTAAACGCTTAAATCTGTAGTGTTGCTATAAACTATAAAATCGCAAACGACTTGTGATTTTATTATTTTTAGACACAAACAAAGATTTAAACGGTTTAGCACATATTTTAAACGACACACTTTCGGCGAGACAAAAAATGTGCCATTTTTAGACTCTACTTTTCAAAATAAGGCCGGGCTTTATAAATCACCGGATGACAGAATCATCATATCTACACAAGGATTAAATGCGTTTTGAGTTTTTTTTTTTGTTTTATTTCGTTTTATTGAAAAGAAATTTCTATTTTTTTGTTTTGTTATACTTTTTTGGTTTTTTTTTGATTTCATTTTTAGTAGTTATTTCTTTTTTATTTTTATTTTTTTATTATTTTTCTTTTTTTATTTTAAATTTTTTTTGTTTTTTTTTTTCCTATTTAAAAAAGGTAAACTAAATCTACAACTACAAAAAACCAACAAAACCATGTCATGCAACAATTGCATTGAAACTAGGTATACAAAAACCTAAAAAATAACAACATGCAACAACCTTACCTAAACAATCAACAACGAACACCAACCTAGCACATGTAGATACACTTTTACTAACTATTACGATATGTAAGGCAAAATCGGGTGTTCCACTCATCAATTCAACCAAAGCCCCTAAAACAATTCTAACTTTAAATGGTGAAATTAAAAAAAACACTAAAAAGATTACAGCATACAACAACCTTATCTCACGAATCAATAGTTTTAAACATGATGATTAAAAAACCTCAATCTTCACACACCATCAGCGACGAATCAAGCAAATTAATAAAAAAATCTCACTTAAATGCACCCTAAATGACTTTTGGTTTAACGTTATTGCTCCAGAGCTAACAGTTTGGATGTGTGTTTGGGTGTTTCGATTATTGTTTTGTTGTGTGTTATGATGGTCCGATATTGTATTATGGTCTGTATAGAGTTGTTTTTCCCCCCCGCCTCTCTATAACTTGCCAGCTTATCATCTTACCAAAATGACGTCGTTAAGCTTAAGCAGCATATTTAACTGCACAAGTCAATTCAAATGGACTGTGTTTCACCCTAAAACGTCGTCATTTGGTCCACCAATACCCTTAAACGGTCCAACCCGGCCCCTAAACGACGTCGTTTTTGTACTATCAAAACGCGGTCGTTTTCTTTGATATTTTATAAAAAGATGATTACAAGCTACCTCCTTTATATTGTCGCAACACCACGCTAGCACCATACTATTTTTATATGGAAAATGATATTTCCTCCTACTAGTTATTCCTACTTATCTTCCTACTAACAAGATCCTAACAAGTGTCAGAGACGGTTTAGATGCAGAGAGAGCATTAGTGGAGAAAAAACATATAATATTATTGTGTGTGTATGAGGATATTTAGGAATATGATGTAGGAGGATATAACAAACTCTTTTTATATTAGATAGTTTGTCATTGTTTATTCCAATTTAAAATTATCGTTCATCGTCATTGCCAAAAAGAAAGTGTAATAAAAAAAATGCTCACCAAATAAAATATTAAGAGATTGAAGTGTCACTCAAATTTATCTCAACCTAGATGATTAAACGTTTTCCTATCGGTTTTATTTTGGACAGAATTGAACCTAGCACGGTCAACATAAATACACTACTAATAGATGCTTTAACTAAGTAGGATGGAGTGGTTCTTTTACACTCCCCTTAATATGTCACCGCCACATCAGTTTCACTCTCAACATTTATCACTCACATTTGCAACCGTAAAACACTTTACATACCAAACACACCTAAACACTACTATATTTTATTTAATCTACTTTCATTCCAATAAACTAAAACCTAAACGAAACTACAAAATTAATAAAATACGTAAACGTAAAACTTTTATTCATAAATTAAAAACTGAACGACAACATAGATAAATAAAAAACTTAATCGTAAACTAAAACTACAAATTATACTTCGTCATTGAGATCTTTGCCTTATTTCATCCATTGCTTATCGCCCGGTCCCTAGTCAAGTGATCGTATGGCAGGCTGGAGATAGAACCGAGAGGCTGTAACTCAAGAGTGTCGACAAGAACAAGAAGACACGGGGTTCTATCTCCAGCCATACGATCACTTGACCAGGGACCGGCGAAAGGCAATGGATGAAATAAAGGCCAAGATCAAGGCGAAGTATAATTTGCAGTATTAGTTTACGATTAAGTTTTTATTTATCAATGTATCGTTCAAGTTTTTAATCTATGAATAAAAGTTTACGTTTACGTTTTTATTAATTTTGTGCATTTACGTTTACGTTTTTAGTTTATGAATGAAAGTAATTAAATAAAAAAATAGTGTGTAAGGTGAGTTTGGTATGTAAAGTGTTATTACGGTTGAAATGTGAGTGATAAAGTTAGAGAGAGAAAGCTGATGTGACGCTGACGTGTAAGGTGAGTGGTAATGAACCACTCCATCCGGCCTTAGTTATATCATCTATTAGTTGTGTACTTTATGTTGCAGGTGTAGGTTCAATTCTGTCCAAAACCGATAGGAAAACGTGATTCATCAAGGTTGAGATAATTTGAGTAACACTTTACTACTCGTAATATATATTTGGTGAGCATTTTTTTATTACACATTCTTTTTGGCAATAACAGATGACGATAATTTCAAATTGGAATAAACAATGACAAACTATCTAATATAAAAAGAGTTTGTTATATCCTCCTACATCATATTCTTAAATATTCTCATACACACACAATAATATTATATGTTTTTTCTCCACTAATGCTCTCTCTGCATCTAAACTGTCAATTCTGACACTTGTTAGGATCCTGTTAGTAGGAAGATAAGTAGGAATAACTAGTAGGAGGAAATATCATTTTCCATATAAAAATAGTATGGTGCTAGCGTGGTGTTGCGATAATATAAAGGAGGTAGCTTGTAATCATCTTTTTATACAATATCGAAGCAAACGACCGCGTTTTGATAGTACAAAAACGACGTCGTTTAGGGGCCGGGTTGGACCGTTTAAGGGTATTGGTGGACCAAATGACGACGTTTTAGGGTGAAACGCAGTCTTTTTGAATTGACTTGGGCAGTTAAATATGCTGCTTAAGCTTAACGACGTCATTTTGGTAGATGATAAGCTGGAAGATATAGAGAGGCGGGGGAAAAAACACACACATACAGACATAAATACAAACCGACACACACACACACACAAAAACAATAATCGAAACACCCAAACACACATCCAAACTGTTAGCTCTGGAGCAATAACGTTAAACCAAAAATCATTTAGGGTGCATTTAAGTGAGATTTTTTATTAATTTGCTTGATTCGTCGCTGATGGTGTGTGAAGATTGAGGTTTTTTAATCATCATGTTTAAAACTATTGATTCGTGAGATAAGGTTGTTGTATGCTGTAATCTTTTTAGTGTTTTTTTTAATTTCACCATTTAAAGTTAGTATTGTTTTAGGCTTTTGTAATTTGATGAGTGGACGAACACCGATTTTGCCTTACATATTCGTAATATTAGTAAAAGTGTAATCTACATGACTAGTTGGTGTCGATGTTGATTGTTTAGGTAAGGTTGTTGCATGTTGTTATTTTTTAGGTTTTTGTATACCTAGTTTCAATGCAATTGTTGCATGACATGGTGTTGCGTTTTTTTGTAGATTTAGTTCTCCTTTTATAAAATAGGAAACCAAACAAAATCATTTAATCCTTGCATAGATATGATGATTCTGTCATCCAGTGATTTATAAATCCCGACCTTATTTTGAAAAGTAGAGTCTAAACTGGCACATTTTTTGTCTCGCCGAAAGTGTGTCATTTAAAATCCGTGCTAGACCGTTTAAATCTTTGTTTGTGTCTAAAAATAATAAAATCACAAGTCGTTTGCGATTTTATAGTTTATAGCAAACATACAGATTTAAGCGTTTAAGGTTTTAGTTTGTATTGAAAGTAATAAAATCACTTGTCGTTTCGCGTTGTTATGTTCCCTAGCACCTAATGTAATGTTTCTTTTATTATTTATATAAAATGTTGTCTGTGTGTTGGTGTTTGGGCCAAGTTACAATCTTTAGTGATGGCAGAATTCTGTGTATGATCATAAGTACTATAGAAGGTGTTTTTGTTTTGGGTGCGGCAAAGAGTGGAAGTGTGTTTTTATATCTTCCCTTATGGCTTTACAATATTTCAAACTTTAGACCCGTTTCTTAAGATTCCACAAGCCTATTAAGATATGTGCTTAGTGGCTGAACTCATTTTTTTCTGGAACCCTTCTTGCTGTTAGCATTGAATTATGTGCGACACAATAGTTAAGGTTTTCCCAAATGGAGCAACGGCGTCATGGGTACATGTTCTATGTTGTAATCTTCTAGGCTTTTCAATATCTACCTTGGATGCAGTTGTTGCATGTTGAGGTGTTGCGGTTTTTTGGTTGATTTAGTTCTAAATAAAACAAAAGCGTTTAATCCTTGGGTCGATATGATGATTCTGTCATTCGCTTATTAATAAAAGTCGAACTTATTTTGACAAGTAAAGTCTAAGACGGCGCATTTTTGGTTTTGCCGAAAGTGTGTCGTTTAAATATGTCCTTATGTCTCTAGAGTTTCAGAACTTTCCGATCGTGTTTAGAGTCCATAGTCTGATTAAGTATATGTTCTTATGTCTGATTACATTTTTTCAGGTTCACGTCGATGTTGTTACCGTGGGAATTCTGTGCACGCCTTAGTTCAACGTTTGGGCCAAACGGACCAGCGACATCACATGTACATATTATATTTTTAACGACGGTACTTTACTTTGGTAACCGTTGTTGTAAGGTGATACAATTTTTCGTATACTTTATACAATGGGTTTGTAAATCTATTTATGTAGTGGTGTTTCGCATTGATGATTTAGTGACATGTTTAGTCTTCATTTTGTCATGGATAAAAATGTAGCGCATAAAAATGCAATTGTGCTTTGTTCCCGATACAGTATCTGATTCTAAGTTTAAATATCACTAGTCCGGTTATTAACAGATTGTTGGGCTCTGTATTTTGGCCATCCAAGATGATGTTGCCGTGAGGAGGATGGAAGAAATCGATGTAGACGTTCTTTATGAGGCTTGGAAGAGAATTGAAATTACGAAGTATGTCTAGATTGATGGACCACCTCCAAAAACCAATCACAAGTTGGTTCCTTAGCGGTCCGTTTAAGGTAATTCGCTCTTTGCCTGTACAAGAATAAAGCAAAAACAAAGTTTGTCGAATGTACATGAAAGCGTAATATATTGAAAGACAATCAAATACTTGTCATGATGATGTAATTTATGTATAGTAACAACTTTTAGTTCTTGTGATGTGTAATTTTAATAAAAGAAATGTGAAAGTGGGTTATATAAGAATATCAATTAATGATTTTTTTAGGAGGGTTATTTTGGATATCATACTTATTTTGAATATCATACTTTTTTGGATATCACGAGACACATCTCTATCATTCATTTAAAAAAAAATCAATGAATGAGATTAAAAGCATTTTAAATTTTCATTATTTTTTATATGTGATTAAAAACAAATTTGAATATACTAATAAAATCACATGTGATATTGTGTTAAATCACAAATGATTTTATTACATATCATATGTGATTTAACACTAATATCACATGATATTTTATTAGAATATTTACTAATGTTTAATCATATGTGATTTCTCATGCAAGTTTCAACAACGAAGAAAAAAGACGAAAAAACAATAAAATAAAAAAAGTGAAAAAGACAAAAAAAAGTTTGTCGAAAGTATATCAAAATACATATCTATAGACGATAATTAAATGCTGGTCATGATGGTATATATATTTTCGCTTGATGATTAACGATTTAAGAGATATTAATATTTAAAAAATGATGAAAATGAGTTATTGGTTTAATCACATCTATTGGGTCAAAACAGAAATGGAAGGCGAAGATTAATCTCTTAGTATTCAAATGAACTTAGATTTTTTAATATAAAATAAGTTAATAAAATTTGAATGTGCAAGAAATAATGAGTCACTAAATGAAATCTCATTTTCATAAACCTTCGCATAGTTTTGATTATCAATAATTTGACCACTGAAGTCTTAAACCATTATGTGATTACGAGAAAAGTGGTTGTTAAGAGAAATTATAACTATATATTAAAGGGATCTATTTCTACCTCCACCACTCGGTGACATTTTTTGCTCACATACATTTTCACTCACGCGCCCACTTTCTTTCTTCAGTCATATCTTCTTCCACCTACATCCATTTCATTCATTTGAGATCTCTTTCTCACTTGATGCGCCCACACCCACTTTATTTCTTGGGTCATATCTTCTTTCACCTACAACTATTTCATTCATGTAGATCTCTTTTTCACTTTATTTGCTCTCATCTTCTTTCACCTACAACCATTTTTTATGCAGATCTCTTTGTTACTTCATCTGTTATATTTATTCTGGTATTTTGCATCTTTTCAGATGTTATATCAAATACTTTTGTTGGTTGATCGGTTGTTGTCGTTTGATTTTGATGGTTATTGTGTTATTTTTGCTATGTTTTCCGGAGTTTAAATCGTTTGTTTACATTAAGGTTTCATATGATTTTATTGAGTTATTGTGCTTTGCATGTTTGCGAATATCTCCTGTTGCGGTAAGGTTAAACGTTTTGATTTTTAGGGTTGGTAAATTTCCTGTATTAATTCTTTTTAATTGAAATGAATGTTCAAATGGTATGCAAGTTTGATCGGATTTGGTTTTGGGGTTATAAACATGGTTTTGATTTGTTTTAAACAAGATTTTATGTGTGTTGTTATGTTGTTTGCTTGACCCCAGTAAACCATGTTTTGAAAGGCTATCATTTGATTGTGTTGTTTACCACAAGTCACACTGGATACTGATTATTAAATTGTGTTCGGCTATGTTGGGTTCATTATGTAAGGGCCATCACTTAATTGTGTTCGAATGCTTTTGGGGTTTTGTCCAATAAGTAATGACAATAGGTTGTGGAATGGCAACTATGTTGTTGACTCAATCTTGGGCAGGGCCAGCAATGGAACCATGTTTGCAGCCATGCTTGTGTTTCATGTTGAGGATTATTATTGTTGGCAGATTGGTTTATTACGCTTATGCATTTGTGAATATGTAATGACAATAGGTTGTTGGAATGGCAATGTTGTTATTGACTTAGATTTTGGCGGGGCGGCATGAAACCATGTTTGCAGCCATGCTGTGTTTGATGCTTCTTTGTCCATTCAAGTAGCCACATATTTAGACCCCCCACCCCCCACAAAACTATTTTCGTGTTCGCAAATATGCTATCTAGTGCATTTGGAATAAACCTTAGCCTTGGTGGGGCATCACTTCATTGTGTTTGCAGCCATGCTCGGTTCGACTTTCTATGGTTGTTGAAATTGACCTATATGTTAGCTTAGCATCACTTGACTGTCTTTGCAGCCACTGCGGGTTTTATTTCTGTGGTACTATAGCATTTGCAGGCATGTCGGTCATCGACTGGGTAAAGGTTGAGTTTGCAGACATGACGCTGAATCATAGTTGTTATAACTATATATTAGAGGGAGGTATTTGGTTATGCATCACGCTAGGTTTCTAGAATTTGAATGTTATAATTTGCTCGAATCTTGGCGCGGCAACATGAGTACGTGCTTGCAGCCATGCTGTGTTATTTGATGCAGACGCATTGGCGCGGCAACACGAGTACGTGCTTGCAGCCATGTTGTCTTATATGATGCAGACGCAGTGGGAGAGACATATACACAATCAAGTGGGAAAGAGATCTCAATGAATGAAATGGTTGTAAGTGAAAGAAGATATGATTTAGTGACACGTAACTTGGCAGGGCATTATTTAATTGTGATTGCAGCTAGCGCGGGTTAGATTACCTTACTAAAATCAGTGGTAGCTTTTTTTATAATTGGCGTTGGAGACGACTACGCTCATGGATCATCTCTTAGGCCAGCTGGTGTATCACTTATGCTTTTCGGTGTGAACCATTGGTGATGCATCAGCTGGTCTCATAGATGTTTCTTATCTGTTCGGTAGCCATATAGTGCTTATTAGCTTATTTTACAAGTTGTGATGGCCTTCTTTTGGCAGGTTTTGTTTTTTGTGTGCTGAAATTCGTCCAATGTTTTAGCAGGGGCATCACCTTGATTGTGTTTTGCAGCCATGTCGGGGCTTATTGTTAAATTGTGTTTTGGCATCCATGGTGGGTGCATTATGATGGCCCATCGCTTTAATTGTGTTTGAATGGCTTAGGGTTTCTTTGATGGCGATGATGTTTACGGATTCGAGCACAAGTATGATTGAAACAGTTGAGAGTTTGAGAATGGATTTATCTTGTAGGGCGTTTATCTTAATGCAGACATGGAGGCTTTTTCGGCTTTGTTCTGAGACATATTTGCCTGTTTTGCTAAGTTGGATGCCATGGTAGCGATTATTTTGACTTTTTTTGGCGATGATGATTGTGTTGCTTTTGTGTTGCTGTAAGATGATGGGTGAAAGCTGCTTGTATCTTGGCAGGGCATCACGACTAGATTCGTGCTTGCAGCCATTGGCGGTTTTGGCTTGCCCTTTTATCTTGTACATACTTGCAAAATCAGAGCGCCACCATTTTCCACGTTGTATGAAGGTGGTGATCCAAGAAAGAAAGTAGGAGTGTTCAGTGGGAAGTGTGACATGTATATGTGCGGCAGAGGATAGCTATGTTTTAAATTGTTTTGTTTAGCTATTATGTCCCTTTTTTGTTTCGCTCTGTTATGTCCTCTACTCCAGTTTTTCGTGCCCTTTCCCACTGCCAATGTGTGGCTGTTTTATGCGTGTTTGCCAGTTGTGTTTCGCTCTTGATTACGAGCGTGAAAAATGGTGGCATTATAAACCCTTACCACTCCCGGTGACATTAGTTGCTCATATACAATCACTCACGCGCCCACTTCCTTTCATGAATGACTTCCGGTTATGCCTTTTGTTGTATCAGATATTAAGTAGGCAGTAATGAATAATAGTGCTTTAAACATTTTACTAAGCCAATTGATTGTTTAGAACCACCAACTGTTGGTGCTTGAATTGTTGAGCCAACATCAAATTATGCTTGCAGCCATGATGTGTGTTTTGGCAGTTTGGTGAATTTCGTTAAAGCTGACGTTGGTCGCATTTTGGCAAGGCGAATTATTATATTTGTGTTCATGGTGAATGTCTTCTGAATGAAAGGGTCGTAAGTGGAGGAAGACATGACTCATTGATACGTAGTTTGGTGGGAAAAGAATGCAGGTTATCGGTAAGTTATTTTACGCGGCGCCAAAATATTGCTTTGTGATATGTGGTGATTCTTGAGCAGTCTATGAACGTCTAGAGCATCACTTGTGCTGCTGTATGCGCACATAGGCTGCTCAATAATTAAATATACGCAAAAAGTAATTGTTACATCATTTTTTTTTGTGCCCCCCCCCCCCCCACGAGTATCGTTAGTTGCTCATTTACATGCAATGTCACGCGCCCACTTTCTTTCATCTATTCGTATTTGGAATGAACCTGAGTCATGGCGGGGCATCACTTCATTGTGTTTGCAGCAATGCTAGGTTTGACTTTTTATGGTTCTTAAAATTGACATATTTGTTGGCTCGGCATCACTAATTGTGTTTGCAGCCACATCGTGCATAAAATTGAGACCCTTTGAGATGAATAAAACTGAAGTAAAGGATCAGGAATTCGAATTGTGTTTAGACCGTTATCCTGGCTGGCAACTCGATTGTATTTAAACGAATGCAACCGATGTTTGCCTCCATGAGGGTGTTTGATCCTCTTTTGTTATAGGGGGCAAAATCATTTTTGTATGTTTAGATGTTATATTGTGTTCGGTAACCGTACCTACATAAGACTATGATGAATATGAGCGGTAACATAAGTCAACAGCCTATTGCCTCTCAAAATGTTAGCTATGGGTTTTCTTTCTTTGAGTCATATCTTCTTTTATTTATTCATATTTGGAATAAACCTGAGTCTTGACGGGGCATCACTTCATTGTGTTTGCAGCCATGCTGGGTTTGACTTTCTGTGGTTATTGAAATTGACCTATTTGTTTTTGCTTCCGTCACATGATTGGATTTTGTAAGCCACGGCGATGCATAAAGGTGACCTTTTTGAGAATAATGAACTGAAGTAATGATCGGGAATTGGATTGTGTTTGACCCGTATCCTGGCTATGCAACTCGGATGGTATTTAAACAAATGCAACTGATGTTTGCCGCCATGGGGGTGTTTGATCCCCTTTTGTTATGGGGGTAAAATCCTTTTCGTATGTTTGGATGCTATATTGTGTTCGGTAACCGTACCTACCTAAGGCTCTGATGAATATGAGCGGTCTAAACAAAGCACGGAAAAGTGCCTAACTTGGCTTGCCAACCTATTAGGTGTGCAGCCATGGTAGGCATATGATCGCTCTAATCTGAGCCAATACGTTATCTTATGCGAAATTATTTTAGCAGGTTTTCATTTCGATGCAAGATGCATATAAGGGTTTATCACTTACGCGCGCTGACGTTATAAAGATGTCTTCTAATTAGGCGCACGTGAGAGTGATAAAACCCTTATGATGTCTTATGAAGTGCATGCTAGTTTTTTATCAAATGAGAGCAAATGAAGTGAGAAAGAGATATGCATTAATGAAATGGTTGTATGTGAAAGAAACTATGACTCAAGAAAAAAAGTGGTCGCAATTAGCCTGTGTTTTTTTGCAGAATCACTTTTTGGTTTTGCAGCCGATGTTCGGGTCCTGATTATTAATTTGTGTTAGATGACGTAATTTATGGTGTATGAATGTTTCTCTATTGCCTAGCTAGCGTCTAAAGCCTCAATGTGGTGTCGTACGCACACTTAGGCTCACAAGAATAAGAATCTGCACCACCCCTAGCTTGCAGTCATTGTCGTGGGTTATTCAGACTTCACTAGGCGAATGATAGAAGTAACAATGCTTTACTACGCTTTTGCCAACATATTGTTTTTGAAACACAGACTGTTGGTTGGAATATGTCCGATGTATTTGGCAGGCTATCTTGACAGGCCATACCTTGGCGCGGGGGAATTCCTAGATTATGTTGCTACCACCGTAGGTTTCCTTATTACCTGTGCGTTTGCATGGCAACACTTGATTGTGTTGCAGCCATGTTGCCTATGTTGGAAATTATTTGAGGTTTTGTGGTGAAGGCACTTATACCGGGAATAGTCTCTTGAATGTGAACTGGATTGGCCGTTATCGTGTGTTTAAAAACCAGAAATGGTTTTCGATTTCAAACACTCTAGGAAATTATTCAAGATTTACGAAACTGATAGGTTGTGTCGCTTTCGTTGTTCTCGAATAACTGCCTAGAGTAGTTGCAATAGTATTCGTTTCTTGATTTAGTCTATGAAAATACATTTCCAGATGTCGTTTATTGTTTGTAGGAGATTACCACACTCTAGGTAGTTATTTGAGATTTTCAGAACTGACAAGTTGCGTTACTTTCGTTATTCTCAAACAACTGACTAGAGTGGTTACCCGTCGTTTACGGATATTTTGTAGGTGGTGTTTCGGCTCCTGATGTTGTAACTTTTTTCTGTTGTCGTTTTTGTAGATTATACAGTTTTTTTATACACCAATAGTTAGCACGATGGATTCGTTAGGGAGCTGAATTGGTACAGTTAATGGAGTGCCAGATTTGTTGTTTTACTATTAAATTTAGAGCTTGCTTCTTTCTCTATGTATCCATCAATATGGATGCTTTCTAATGATATTGTTGTGAGCTGTTGTGGTGTTTTCTTCACCACAAAAAAATGTCGCATGTGCAGTTTATCCCATATCATCTCCTTTTTCCCAAATACCAGCTGACTTTCACTTTCAATGAGGGTATATATGGTGCATGGTTTGTTGTGTTTTTTGTGTTTTACGTGGCGGTTGAAAAGGTATAGGATATCGGTACGTTGTTTTACCTCTCGTCGGAAAAAAATTACAGGCGCGAGTAAGCTTTGTATTCATTGTTGACGTTATATGCATGTGGCTTGATTTCGGTCTATTGCTTGGCTAGGCTACCTCTTTGGTATGCAGCCGTGATAGATAGTTTCAATTTGCTAAGCTACCTCTTTGTAATACCAAATACATGTTAGTATGAAATGGAGATGATGAATATGAGCAGTCTATTATTTAGCTAGGCTACTTGTTTGGTATGTAGCCGTGATAGACATCCACTTAAGGCTCTTACCTGAGCCAAACGGTTTCAACCTGTGAAATGAATGTAAAATGGTTCCACTACTTTTGATCTTTTTTTCTTCATATCGCCGTGGTGTTGCATTGCATTTGATACTTAGCCGTCCGGTAGTGAAGAAGGAAGCTGCTTAGCACAGTGAAGTAGGAAAGACGTCGAAATGAATGAAATAGACTGATGACATCAAATAACGTCTATTTTATAGCATCATTTATCCTAAGTTATTAAACCATTTTGTATAGTTATTGCAAAGAATTATTACGTAATCGTTTATATTTGAGAATTGCAGTAATTATGGAGTAATTGGTGAAAGATAGCAAAAGACGCGCATTTGGAGCTTAAAAGAAGATATTTTGAAGATTACTATTCTGAATACCAATACGCCGTATCCATCAAGGAAGATACGGCGTATCCGTGCCTGCACTCACCAAAGACCACAGAGGATAATGCTCAATACGCCGTATCCAGAGAGACTCAATACGCCGTATTTTAATATATGAACGAATATAATATCCGGAAGATATTAAGCATGGCTCTACTCAGAGAAATCCCCAATACGCGTATCCAACTCATGATACGCCGTAGCGAACCCGACCTTCTAGACCTTATAAATAGAAGCTCAAAAGACGAGTTTTAAGTGTGGCTAAATCATATTCCTCGATACCTAACCCATAAAAGTCAATTTACAGAGGAAAGAAAAAGACAGAAGAGGACGAGCAACGTTATCAATTCCATAGGGAGACAAACTGTAATTCCGTATACTTTGTAATCATTTTAGTTTTTGGTATCATCGTTAACGCGGTTAGATACCTTGGCTAAATAAATTGCTCTTGTATATTATAATTGACGTTTGAAAGGCTTAATACCTTTGGTATTACTATTATTATGAAGATCTAATGTTTGGTATTTGTTTATATCTCGATTTCTGATTTTATCGTCGTATGCTTGTTTATGTTTATCAAATTTATACTTGTTTACGCGCTTTCGTATGCGACCTATCATTCAACAGAACATAGTGACACATACCAAGAGATCTGGAGAGGGTTTGAATCTTCTCCGTTAGTAATTTATACATCTAGAATAATAGTTACACAAATATTGTCCCTTCTAAGTCTGTGGTCAAGGCATACGCTTCAGACTTAACTAGTTAATTGGATATTTCTGATGGTTTATTGATCGTGTTGACTAGCATGTGACCTAGATAATTCAACAAGTAAACGTCTGATTCCATTAATAGTTGGACAAGTGGACTAATAGTGTAAATTTGACAATAAGCGGTAATGGGTAACGTCTCTATGACTAGGGTTAACAAGATATCACCATTGCCTTAATCCCAAAGAATAGATTATAATCAGCAAATAAGGATGCTTTATGCGGATGCTTTAATTGTCACAGAATTAATGTGTCTAGGTCTTAGGATGATGTAACGCCTAAGTCTTAAGAATGATATGCCACCTCGAGAGAAGAAATCATTGCACTTAATAAACAAACCAACTTTCTAATCGGATTAATAATGGTTAATATAGTTTTCTTATATAAGGTTTGATCGCTCTTTTATCCTTTGTTAATTAGCTCGCGTGGGTTAAATGCTTTGAATTGATTATCGTCACCAACCAAACCGTGTCAGTCTCTCAGGCTAAAAACCTCCCCTTTTCCGTTAGAATTAGGATATTAGACTGACATAGGTTTAACATAGGTTTAGAATAGAGTAGAATTAACATAGATTAGATAACCAAGATATTAATTAAATTGATAGATTTAACCTCGCTTCAAGTGTTCGACACCCTACTTACCACGAAACTACTACCGATCGGGTACACTGCCCGTTAAAGTGTTGTTTTTGGTTTAGTCGACAAAATATAAATTTAAAACTTGAATCAATAAAATATACACCACACAACGACACATCAAGTTTTTGGCGCCGCTGCCGGGGAGTGAAAATTAATCTTGATTTTTATTTGATATTTTGGTTTTTAACATTAGATTAGATCTAACCCTTAGGATTAGTGTAATTTAGATTAGTGTATATTCTTGTATATTCTGTAAATTTTGTATATTTGTATTTAATTGTTTGCTTGTATATTTGTGTGTTTAATTGTTTGCGTATTTAATTGTTTTTCTTAAATACACTGTTCTGGTCGACAGTTGAATACGGCGTATCCACTTCCATCGGATACGGCGTATCCAGTTCTCTGTCCAATACAGCGTATTCATCCCAACAGATTAATACGGCGTATCCACTTCCATTGGATACGGCGTATCAATCGTCTGGAACAGAAAACTAAAAATAATTGATTTTCGTGCAAAAAAATTTATACCTTCCTTCGGAACAAATCCTACTGATTGTTTATCCCTTGTTTCAGGTAGTGCATGATAAGGAGTTTTACGAACGAACTATTTACACCTTACAAAGAACCTGAAAGAGAATTTTAATCATCAAGGAGACACTTCAAGAGTCTAAGTCTTTGTTGGGAATTATGTTTTCCTAACTTAGTACCGCTGGTGATAATAGTTAGTACCGATAGTTATAATTAGTACTGACAGTATAAAATGTTAAGTACTAATCAGTTAGTTAGTACCGTTAGTAGAAAATAGTTAGTACCGTTTAAGAGATATATATGAGATATTATAGAAAAAGATATGTATTATCTTTTATGCGTTTTTGTTAAGCTATTAGGTTTATCCTAAGTCTATAAAAGGATCCCCCACGGCATAGTTAGAGTGGAATATACATCTCATACAATCATATCTCATAGTTAGTAATATGTAATCACTTTAACAGATTAATATCAAGTTTAGTTTATTCATTGTTCTTCTTAATACTATTGTGTAGATTCCGCATATACAATATTATTGCATAGTCTTTACTGTTTCTGGCTCAAGTCACACTCGTAGACGACGACTGTATTTATACAAGTTGGCTATCACTCTTAGCAGGCTGCAAAGATCTGTTCATTGGAATCCACAAGTGTATCAAGTTCCTGTGAGAAACTCTGAGTAAGGAGAACAAACAAAAACCAGTTATACTTCATCATCCTACAAAACTAATCATGTCTGGATCACAAGATGAAATTCCACCACCACCACCACCCTCAACATCACAAACGCCAACAACACAAAAAGGAAGAATACGATATATGGGCCATGAAAATGGAACATTATTTGGCCCATACAGACTATCTAATCTGGGAAGTTATACAAAATGGGAATGGTCCTGTATCAATCACCACAGATACACAAGGTCAAATCAAGGTTTTGCCTCCAAGGACTGTAGAAGAGATCCTAGCCAGAGAAAGGGAAAGAAAAGCTAGAACCACTTTGCTTATGGATTTACTAGAAGATCATCTTGCTAAATTCCATAAGATGACTGATGCAAAAGAGATGTGGGATGCCATTAAATCCAGATTTGGCGGAAATGACGAATCAAAGAAGATGCAAAAGTAAATCTTAAAGCAACAGTTTGAAGGATTCTCTGTATCAAACTCAGAAGGGCTTCATAAAGGCTATGACAGGTTCCAAAGTCTTCTGAGTCAATTAGAGATTCATGGAGCAGGTGTATCCACTGAGGATGCAAATCAAAAATTCCTTAGATCTTTACCTTCTGCCTGGTCTCAAATTTCCTTAATCATGAGGACCAAACTAGGAGTAGACAGTCTCAACTTTGATGATATGTATAATAATCTAAGAGTCTTTGAGAATGATGTAAAAGGCTCTACTGCATCATCATCTAGCACGCAAAATATAGCATTTGTCTCTGAGAACACAAGCAGTACTAATGATGTTAGTATCGCTTATAATGTTTCCACTCCTTCTGGTCAAAACTCACAGTATGAACAAACTTCATCATACTCCTTACTTGCTAATCAATCAAGTTGCCCTCAACTGGTTCATGAGGACTTAGAACAGTTTGATGAATATGACCTAGAAGAAATGGACTTGAAAATGGCAGGATGGCCATGATTTCGATGGAATGAAAAAGTTCTACAAAAGACTGGTAGAAACTTACAATTTGAAGCAAAGGGACCAGTTGGTTTTTTGATAAAACCAAAGTCGAATGCTACAATTGCCACAAGATAGGCCATTTTGCTAGAGAGTGTAGAACCAAGGGAAATCAAGATAGTAGGAGGAGAGATGCTTGGAACTCTGGAAATAAGGATGGGAGAAGATCTGGTAAGCAGGAAGACTCTAAAGCATTGGTGACCATTGATGGAGAAGGTGTAGATTAGACCAGTCACTCAGAAGAAGAAGAAGATTATGCTTTGATGGCTTGCAACAGCTCAGGCTCAGACACAGAGGTAACTTCCTGTTCAAATGAGTGTAAAGAGTCTTATGCTAAACTTAAAAAACTGTATGATGCACAAAGAGAACAACTAAGTGATGCAAGCATAGAAATAAAGGCATATACTCAAGGTAAAGAAAGTTGAAGCATAATTAGTTGCTCATCAACAAGGTCAACTTTGGTATGAAGAAAAGATAAGGTTTATGAAAATAGACTTAGATGATAAAACTGATGTACTAACATACCATAAGAAATTGTTGGCAGAAGCTCAAAAAGAAAAAGAAGATTTAAAAGCTAAAGTAGAAAAATGGCACACCTCTTCTAAAAATCTTGGTAAACTGCTAAATACCCAAATGAGTGCTAATGATAAATTTGGGCTAGGGTATGGGGATCACAGATATGATGGTATTTTGAGCTATGAAAATGAAGTTTTACAAAGTGTTTTTATGAATAAGGAGAGTGAGTTAGAAAAACAACCTTGTATGATAGTTTGTTACAGTATGAGGGAATGCATGCTGTACCCCCCACCCATGACAGGGAATGTGGACAAGCCATCTGGACTGATGAGGAATAGATTACTCTCAATTTACATATGGTCCAAAACAGTCTTAACCTAGTGAAAGTGACTTTGATACTTGTGAATCAGATTGTAGTGTTGAAACACATGAATCTTTGACTGAACCAACTGTAAATGAACCCAAAGTAGTAAATCAACCTAAGGTTTGGTCTGATGCTCCTATCATTGAGGAATACGAATCAGATAGTGAAGATGAACATGTGTCTCAACCTACAAAAGAACAGGAACAACCTAGTTTTGCGAGTACTATAGTCAAGGTGAAAAACTCCTAGGGAAACTGTTAAGAATCAATTCACACATAGTAAAAGTCCTACAGTTGAAAAGAAAGGGTTGGGATATGGGTTTACTGCAAGAGCATGTTTTGTATGTGGTAGTTTTAGTCATCTAATTAGAGATTGTGATTTCCATGAAAAGAGGATGACTAAACAAGCTGAGTTAAACAATAGCATGAGAATGAAGTCTAGTCAAAGGGAGATAAGGCCAATTTGGAACAATGTGCAAAGAGTAAATCATCAAAACTAATTCGTTGACACACAGCAGTACTAACTAGAACTGGCAAAATTCCAGTTAATACTACTAGAGCTAGCGGTACTAAAAATGTTAGTACTGCTAGGCATAGTCTTAACAGACAGGCAGTACTAACTAGTGCTGCTATGAAAGTTAATACTGTTAAGCCTATTGTGAATAGAGTTAGACCTACAACTGTTTTTCATAAAACTCATTCACCATTTTCAAAGCCTTTTAATAAAACAACAACACTTAGAACAAATTTTTCAATACAAAAGGTTAATACTGCTAAGCTGAATGCAGTTAGTGCTGTTGGGGGAAAAAGGGAAACTGCTGTTAAGCCCTCAGCAGGTTGTAATTGGAGACCAAAAAGACACCACTTCTGGCAAAATGTCTCCAAATACAATGGTGGATCCAGTCTTAGAAATTGTTTCACTTTCAAAGATCCACTAGGCAGACTCAAGCCTAAACAGGCTTGGGTCCCTAAGAGAATCTAATCTCTTTTATTTGATGTGCAGGATTATCCACATAGAGCTTTACAGAACAAAGGAATAGTTGATAGTGGATGTTCCAGGCACATGACTGGAAACAAGGCCTACCTTGCTGAATATCAAGACTTTAATGGTGGCCCTGTTGCTTTTGGAGGAAGTAAAGGTTACATAACTGGTAAAGGTAAAATAAAAACAGGAAAGTTAGATTTTGAGGATGTGTGCTTTGTGAAAGAACTTCAGCATTTTAATCTCTTTTCTGTGTCACAAATGTGTGACAAAAAGAACAAGGTTCTGTTTACTGACTCTGAATGTCTTGTTTTGTCTCCTAAATTTAAGTTACCTGATGAAAATCAAGTATTACTTAGAATCCCTAGACAAAACAATATGTACATGTTTTAATTTAGGCGACATTGTTTTTTTCCTTCAGAGGTTTACCTGTTTACTTAGCAAAAGCCACAATTGTTGAATTCAAACAAATGGCATAAAGTTGGGTCATGTTAACTTTAAAAAACATTAAACAACACTTGTAAAGAGGAAGTCTGTAAGAGGTTTACCTTCAAATATTTTTCAAAATGACCACACTTGTGTTGCTTGTCAGAAAGGAAAGCAACACAAGGCCTCCTGTAAGGCCAAATAAGTGAGCTCTATTAGTCACTCCTTACAGCTTCTTCATATGGATTTGTTGGACCCGACATCTGTAAGAGTCTAAACCATAAGTCTTTATTGCCTGGTTATCACTACGATTATTAGCAGGTTAAGTTAAGGTTCTTGTTAAGAACTAAGGAGAAACTAGTGGAATCCCTAAGGACTTGTATAAACCAATAGAGAACCAATTAAATAAAAAAAGTTAAAACTATTAGATATGATAATGGTATAAGAATTCAAGAACAGGGATTTTATTGAATTATGTGGGTCAAAAGGGATCAAGAAAGGAATACAGTAATGCCAGAACTCCACAACAAAATAGAGTTGCAGAAAGAAAGACATGAACCCTTATTGAGGCTGCTAGGAACTTTCTAGCAGATTCATTTTACCTACTTTTTGGGCTGAAGCCAGTTATATTGCTTGTTATGTTCTTTAAAAGGGTATTAGTGACCAGTCTCCGTAACAAGACAACCTATGACACTTGTAACGGGGGGTGGGGGGGGGCTGGGTTAAAATTACCATCATAAGCTACATAAGACCTTTTGGTGCCATGTTGACCATCTAGAATACCATTACCATCTGGGAAAGTTTGATTGTTAACAGATGAAGGGTTTTTAGTTGGGTATTCTCTACAAAGCAAGGCTTTTAGGGTATACAATCTAGAAACCAAGAGAGTTGAAGAAAACCTGCATATCATCTTTTTAGATAATAAACCTAATGTTGTAGGGAAATGACCAACTTGGCTATTTGATCTTGATTATTTAACTGATTCTATGAATATCGAACTTGTAAGATCAAGAACCAAGCAACAAACATGCATGTCCACAAGAAGCAATCAAAAGTAGCATGGTTATAGAAGACATTATTGATGCAGGGGATTCTGAAAAAGAAGATGAATATGCTTAAGACTACTTTGTACTGCCAATATGGTCTTCTTATTCCTCAACAGTCAATAGGTCAATAGCAAAGGATGCAGGTGATGCACCTAACAAACATCATGATTTGAAGACAAATGGGAAGCCAGTAGATAAGGAGGATCAAGTCTTTTTTGATGAACTTGAAAGACTTAAGAGGCAAGAAAAGGATCTGATAGCCGCCTGAAAGCTCTCAGGAAGGAGTTTGCTCAACAAATTAAGGATTTGCTTCTACACGCAAGAGCTGCTAAACCTAGCAGTACTAACATAGTTAATATTGCTAGCACACTAGTTAGTACCGCCAGTACTGATAGTGATCTACCCAATCCTGACCAAGATGATTCAGAAATACCAGCACTTGAGGAAATTTATAAAACTCCTACTGATGGTATTTTTACCAATTCATCTTATGATGATGAGGGTGCAGTGGCTGACTTCACAAATTTAGAAACTGTTGTGAATGTCAGTCCTATTCCCACATCAAGGATAAACTCTTTTCATCCTTCAACTTTAATTCTTGGAGATCCACAATCAGCAGTTCAAACAAGAAGTAAAGTGACTAAAAGTTCTGGAGCCCATGCTTTTGTAAGTTATGTTCAAAAGCAAAGGAGAAATAATCATAAGGACTTCCAGCATTGTTTATTTGTTTGTTTCTTGTCTCAAAATGAACCCAAGAAGTTCTCTGAAGCACTTGAAGATGAAAGTTGGGTTGATGATATGCAGGAAAAATTGCTGCAGTTCAAGATTCAAAAAGTCGATTCATGTAGATTTTCCTTATGCGTAAGAAAGGCAATTGGACAAAATGTGTTTGGAGAAAATAAGAAGGATGAGAAGGAGTTGTGGACAGGAAATAAGCAAGGTTTGTGGCTCAGGACATAGCAAGAGTGAAGGGATAGATTATGATGAGGTTTTGCTCCTATGCGCCCAAGGAATGAAGCCATTAGAATCTTTTTAGCCTTTGCCCTCTTACATGTGTCTTTTATAGTCTATCAAATGGATGTGAAAAGTGCCTTCCTTTATGGAAAAATTGGATGAAAGAGGGGGGGGGGGGGGGGGGGGGGTGGGGGGGGGGGGGGGGGGGGGGGGGGGGGGGGGGGGTGGGGGGGGGGGGGGAGGGGGGGGGGGGGGGGGGGGGGGGGGGAGGGGGGGGGGGGGGGGGTGGGGGGAGGGGGGGGGGGGGGGTGGGGGGGGGAGGGGGGGGGGGGGGGGGGGGGACGGGGGGTGGGGGGGGGGGGGGGGGGAGGGGGGGGGGGGGGGGGGGGGGGGGGGTGGGGGGGGGGGGGGGGGGGTGGGGGGGGGGGGGGGGGGGGGGGGGGGGGGGGGGGGGGGGGGGGGGGGGGGGGGGGGGGGGGAGGGGGGGGGGGGGGGGGGGGGGGGGTGTGGGGGGGGGGAGATCAGAAGAGGTCTATGTGTCCTCAACCACCAGGTTTTATAGATCCTAAGTATCCTCAGAAAGTCTACAAGGTAGTGAAAGCACTCTATGGCTTACACCAAGCTCCTAGAGCCTGGTAAGCACTTATCTACCTTTCTTGTTGTACATGGATACAGAAGAGACTATTGACAAGACTCTTTTCATTAAGAAAGGACAAACAAGATATCATATTAGTACAAGTTTATGTGGATGATATCATATTTGGTTCTACAAAGAAAACTTTTGTGTGAATGAATGTTGTGGTCTTAATGAGAAGGGTAAGATTTTAGAAGAGTTCTTATGAAGAGCTCACCATCTTTCTTGATTACTAGTCCACCAGAATGCAAATGGAATCTTAATAGTCAAAAGGGAAAAAAAAAAAAAATTATGGGGTTTTTTGTTTGCAGAAAACCTAAAGAAGTTTTGACTTTTGTCCAATGTTAAGACTACTAGTACACCAATTGAGACCCAAAAGCCTTTAGTCAAGGATGAGGAAGCCAGCGATGTGGATGTCCATCTTTATAGATCCATGATTGGTTCTTTAATGTATTTGACTGCCTCTAGGCTTGATATTATGTTTACAGTCTATGCTTGTTCTAGGTTTCAGGTTACTCCAAAGACCTCTCATTTAAGTGTTGTTAAGAGAATTTTTAGGTATCTAAAGGGCAAACCCAAACTGGGTCTTTGATATCCTAGAGTATCCTTATTTGACCTGGAAGCCTACTCAGATAGTGAATCCAACTATCGAAGCAAATTCTTGACAGGAAAATCAAGAAGTGTTGTCAATTTCTTTGGCAGTAGACTATTTCTTGGCAATTGCAAAAAAGCAGACCATTATGGCTACTTCTACTACAAGCAGAATATGTTGCTGCTGCCAACTGCTGTGGGCAAGTTTTGTGGATTCAAAATCAAATGTTAGACTATGGGTTCAATTTCATAAACACAAAGATCTACATTGATAATGAGAGTACAATATGCATTGTCAAGAATCCGTATATCACTCCCAAAACAAAGCATATGGCCATTTAGCATCAACTACTCAGGGATGCTTATGAAAGAACTTATACAGGGGCTTAAAATCCACACTGATGATAATGTAGCTGATCTTCTAACCATGGCATTTGATGTTAGTAGGTTCCAGTTCTTGGTTGTTACTATTGGAATGATCAATCCATAAGCTGCATTAATTAAGGGGAGGCAATATGATTTGTTGTATAGTTTGTATGAACTGTTCAGTATGCAGAAGCATTTTTAACCATCGGTGACGAATTTCAAGAAGTTCATTGGGTTTCAAGAGTCCATGAGGAAGGATAAAGACGGTATTGCAATAATGCTATTGCCAAACTCTGTTTAATTTTTTTATTGGCACAAGTAGTATTCACAGTGCAAAGTTTAGTTACCGTTATGGAGACGTTGAAGAAAATATCCGCCAAGGGTACTAAGTTTAACTGAAACGTTTCATTGATTTTAGGTCTGCATATCTAATAAACCCATATCATTGCACACTTCACTTACGAATTCACTGTGCCCATATTTTTCTTCAATACAAGCCCTAATCTCTCTCTCAACCGACGATCAATACTTTAACCACCATGGCTGTTCTTGAATCGTGCCCTAAGCACAATATGGTCGCTTATTTAGAAAAGACTGAAGGCAATGCAGAGTTTCATGAAGTTAATTAATTTTCATTGCGCGAAGCTCGACATTCATTCATGCTCTCAATTGTAAGTCCAGTAGTCTCTACCACATTTGTTGAACAATTTTGGATGTCTGCTAAATCCAAAATAATCAACAATGTAAGGTACATTACTGCCAAAGTAGCTGGCAAGCCTGTATCTATCTCTGAAGCATCAATAAGAAGTGATCTTCTTTTTGATGATGCTGATGGGATAGACTCACTCCCTAATCAGGCTATATTTGATGCTATACAACTCATAGGTTATGAGGGGGATTTAACTGTGTTAACATTTAATAAAGCTTTGTTTTCACCCCAATGGAGGTTTCTATTTCATACAATGAATCATTGTATTAGCTCAAAAAGCACATCTTGGGATCAAATTCCCACTAACATTGCCACTGCTGTTATTTGTTTAACATCTAATTAGAAATATAATTTTGCTAAATTAATTTTTGATGGTATGCTTAGACATTTAGATGCAAAGAGGAAGTTTGTAATGTATCCACGTTTTATTTCAATCTTTTTGGATACACAGCTAGTCAATGTACCAGTACCTTTAGATCATTTTCTTGTAAATGCTTTGACAAGTAAAGTTTTCTCCTTTATGGTTAAAAAGGGTAAACATTTTTCGGGGAAAGTTACACCTTTATTTGCTTCTATGTTGGTACAACCAACTAAGGATGAGGGTGCTCCTTCAGAAAGACCATCTGAACCAACACCTACACCCTTTCCTCCTCACCCAAGTGAAGCACATGTTGAGCATCCATCTGACCCATCACCTAGACCTTCACCTACTCCACATATTCCTGATTCTATTCCAGAAAGTTCTGATGGGAATCAAGGAGGTCATTCATCCAGTGATAAATCCCTTTCAGGGAATGAGGGTGAAATGACACTCTAAAGTGTCTATGATCTATGTATCTCTTTGTGTACACAAGTTTCAGATCAAGCCAAGGAAATTAAGCGCTTGAAGGCACAGATTAAGAAGCTCAAGAAGCAAGCCACACCTGTTATCACACACCACATAACATGGATGAAGAGTGTTTCCTTAAATCAAAGATTGTCATGAAAGAGATCCTTAAAGAAAACCTGGGTGCAAAAAGAGTCTGTATCCAAACAGGGGATGAAGTCTGCCAAAGGTGAACCTTCAGTTCATAAAGATTCATTATTTGATGAGATTCCTAAAGAAACAGTGGATTATATGGAGATTGAAGTTGCTCAAGATGTGGGGAGGTCAAGAGATGGAGTGAAATGAAAAATGGAAAATGCAAATGCAGAGTCATACTGAAGATTACTTAGTACTACACCAGAAAAAGTTAGTACTGATACACCAAAAGTTAGTACTGACGGATCCAGAGTTAGTACCGACAAGGAAAAAGTTAGTACTGACACACCAAAAGTTAGTACTGACGGATCCAAAGATAGTACTGACAAGGAAAAAGATAGTACTGATAGAACAGATGAAGGTATTGATGATCAAACTGAAGGAGGAAGGGCTACTCAAACTACTCAAACACCTACTTCTACAATATTTGGAGATGATAAAACAATAGTACAGGTTCTTCTCAACATGAGCCAAGCCAAAACAATTTCAAAAGATAAGGAGAAAAGAGTAGAGTTTAAGGATATTGAAGAGACTAAGAGACCTAGGCCTACTTCAACTAGATCATTATTGACATTAAAGCCTCTTCCAAAGATTGATCCAAAAGACAAAGGGACAAAGAAAATTAAAGAGGAAGATGAGTCTAAAAGTGAATCTGATGGAATTCCCTGAAAGTTGAAAAGAAGTTTAAGCAACTTGCTATGATGAAGAGATGGCTAAAAAGTTGCAAGAGGATTAGGAACAGAAGAATGAAGGAAAAGAAAAGGCTGGACGGAAGAAGCTATAAATGATGCTCTCATAAGAAATTATGATGATATAAAGGCAAGAATTAAGGCTGATAGGCTTTTAGCTGAAAGGCTTCAAAAACAAGAAAGAGAGCAATTCACAGTAGAAGAAAGAGCAAAATTCCTTCATGACACAATTGCTGCACAAAGAAGATTTCTTGCTCAACAAAGACGAAGCTATTAGGAATAAACCACACTACAAAGCGAATCATTAGAAGAAATCAAATGATGACCTACTTGAAGCATGTAGGAAATTACCAGCACTCTCAGTTGAAAACCAAGAAGTTTGAGGAAATACAAGCTTTGTATGAAAAGATTAAAAGGTCAGATAAAGATTTCATTGCAATTGGGTCTGCTGAAGATGAAAGAATGATAAAAGAGATGAATGAAAAGGAATTTAGTCTTCCAATAAAGAAAGTGTAAAGGAGTAAGGTAAAGAAGAAGAAGGACGAAGAAAAGAAAGAGTGTCATATCAAAATGATTGCAAGGAAAAAGCAACCGGGCCGCCCGGCAAGAAAAAACAATCAGATGATGACAGTGATGATGAACAAAAAAGTGCTTGAAGATTGTTACATTTTGAAGCTACCTATGATAGGTGGAGATAATTGGGAGATGAGAATCTGTCATTGCTAGATTGGACAAGGTATCATCACCAGATGGAGACTATCTTGTTTTATACAGAGCCAATGGGAATTTTAGGGCATTCAACTATCTGATGGAGGTACTTCATATATTTGATAGGCAGGATTTATTTCATTTGTATGAATTGATGATGGAACAGTACTCAGAAATTACATTTTGAGTTAATTCTTTGGGGAGACTTGAAGATAATGATGGAATCCTCAATTGAAAAAAATGATCAAAGTGATTTCTGGAGTAATCAACAAGATTGGAAGATTATCAACTTGGAGATTGTAATGAGCTTGTTGGAGTTTGCATTCTGGAGCTTAAAGATGTGATTGTTATTCATATGTTAGTTGAAAGAAGATATCCTCTCTCTAAGGAGTTATTGCAAAGAATGATTGATCTGGGTTTAGAAGTTGAAAGAGAAAGTTTTGTTGCTCTTGATTTGATAAGATTTATTAAGCAACAGATTGATGAAGAATGATGCTGTGAATGGAATTGAGAAGTTGGAGTTGTTGGCTAACCACCATAACACAACAAATGTCATCAGTTCACCATGCTTAATAGGCATAAGAACTGGCTTTTTTTTATAAAAATCCTAAGCAAACAGCTTGTGGTAAGAACTTCTCAAATCCGTTTATGGTTTGACAAATTACCGAAAATTGTAAGGGTTTCACTCACCTTGCTTCATGTGAAGAGTTGGCCTAGTCAAGATCAAATAGTTTCTTGTAAAGACTACTCAAATCTGTGATAGCTAATAGTTTGCTAAAAAACTATAATGGTTTATCAATGCACCATGTTATAGAAATGAAGCATTGGCTGTAGTCCAAAAGCAAATGGTATTTGGTAAAGACAAGTCAATTCCGTTGATGGTTAACAGTTTACCAAAAACTGTATGGTAGTTAACTCACCATATTTTTAAATAAAGAGTTAACTATCCTAGAGCAAACGACTACTAGTAAAGGAACATCAAATCCGTTGATGGCTGGTAGTTTGCCAAAAACTATAAAGCCAACTTAGTTGGATTGTTGCTGAAAAGATGTTGCTGTGTTGCTGAAAGGACAGAGTTGCTGCTGAAGATGGATAGTGATTCAAGATTTAGATAGTGTTATGTTAAAGTGTTTGGATACATCCTCCGAGAACTTAAGAAGATTAACTTGAAGAAACATGAAGTTAAGTGAGTTCAACATTCATGTTTAGGGGAGGATTGTTGGGAATTATGTTTTCCTAACTTAGTATCACTGGTGATAATAGTTAGTACTTATAGTTATAATTAGTACTAACAGTACAAAGTGTTAAGTATTGATCAGTTAGTTAGTACTGTTAGTAGAAAAATAAGTTGTACCCGGTTAAGAGATATGTATGAATAATTAGTAGGAAAAAGAAATGCATTAACTTTTATGCGTTTTTTGTAAGCCTATTAGGGTTTATCCTTAGTCTATAAAAGGATCCCTCATGGCATAGTTAGAGTTGAATATACATCTCATACAATCATATCTCATAGTTAGTAATTTGTAATCACTTTAATAGATTAATATCAAAGTTTAGTTTATTCATTGTTCTTCTTAATACTATTGTGTAGATTCCGCATATACAATAAGTATTCATAGTCAGTGTTTCTATATAGTCAAACTGTATTTATACAAGTTGGCTATCACCCTTAGCAGGCTGTAAAGATCTGTTCAGTTTGGGACTCACAGTCTTGACAAATTAAGATCGGCTAATTTCAATCTACTTTCTGACCAAGAATACTCGGAGGAAGAAGAAGCAGAAGCAACGCGGAAACAATGGAGCAATACATGACAATGACCCGAACTGATTATGGATCAGGAGTTGCTAGGCCTAAAATTGATAACAAAGATCAATTTGAACTGAAAGGCCAGTTTCTTAAGGAGCTTCAAGAAAACACGTTTAGCGGTTCGGATAATGAAGATGTAAATGAACACATTGAGAAAGTTCTCGAAATAGTTGACTTATTCCATGTTCCTAACATCACCGTGGATCAACTAATGCTCCGAGTCTTCCTTATATCCTTAACTGGAGCCATAAGTCGTTGGCTAAGAAACGAACCAACTGGTTCAATCAAAACTTAGGAAGATCTTAAAACTAAGTTTTTAAACAAATATTGCTCACCAGGTCGAACTGCGAGGAAAATAGAGGAATGCAACAACTTTCAGCAAAAGCCAGTTGGAAACTCTTTTTTCAAGCATGGAAGTGCTTTAAAGAACTCTTGATGAAGTGTTCTCAACACTATTTGACTGAGATGCAGGAGGTAATTTTGTCTACTATGTGGTAGGGATATTCCGACACGACAAATTCTTACTCAAGAGGTGCAATTCCCAGACGACTCTGAAGATGCTAAAAAAGGCCATCAAGAATGGCAGAATACCTCTCAAAAATGGCATAATGGGAACACAAGAGGAAGAAAGTAACTGAGACTGTCAGACGGACTGGCTGCTATACAAGCACAATTGAACAATCTAGGAGAGAGATCAGAGAAGTGAATAAAAATTGTTATGCTGCACAATCAGATTGAACCAATGCAAAGGACCCCATTACACCAAAGATTGCCCACAAAGAAGAAGGAAGAAACTCTTAAAGAAGCTTACTACACGCAATTTGGTAGACCTTTTCAAGGAGGGGGATATAGAGCAACAGCTCTGGGGTACTATCAAAGGAACAACGCAAATCCTTTGTACCAAGAGCGAAGGCAATCTATGGAAGATACCCTGAGCAAATTCATGAGTGAATCAACAAAGAGACATGAAGAAAATTCAAATTTGATCAAAGAAATCCGAGCTACGACAGATGCTGCCATAAGGAACCATGAGCCATCGATGAAAACATTAAGAATACAAAATCGGTCAATGAGGCAAGGAGTACTACAGAAAAGGATTTGAGAAAGCCATACCAAGCTCAACTGAAACAAACCCGAGAGATCAGTCCAAGTTGATTTCTACCACTGTTGAAGCTGATTCACACCCGATACGCCATATTGGATCTCCTCGATACGCCGTATCCGATGGACAGAACAGTAAGCTGGTGTACAAGTTAAGAGAAATGACGGTTTCTTTTTCAAGTCGTTTAGATAATCATTACTGTAAATAAGATAAAGAGGGGATCTATGGACCAATATTATTGAAGTCTATCGAGCTTCCAACACAATCAATTCACACCATACCCCGAAAGGAGAAAGACCCAAGGAGTTTCACTTTACCTTGCTTTATTAATAATGTTTGCTTTGACAATGCCCTTGTTGACTTAGGAGCTAGCATTAGTGTTATGCCTCTCTTGACCTACCTTAACTTAGGATTAGGCGAATTAGCTCACACTAGGTTGACAGTGGAATTGGCAGATAGGACTGTGAAATATCCAAAAGGAATAGCTGAAAACGTACTAGTAGGAATTGGTAAATTTACTTTCCCAGTAGACTTTATAATTCTTGATATGCCCGAGGATATCAAAGTGCCCTTGATCCTCGGAAGACCATTTTTGTCTACCGCCCGTGCTAAGATTGATGTTTACAAAAGAAAGATTACTTTAAGAGTTGGGGAAGAAAAGATTATTTTCAAAAGTGTTAAACCTGCTAGTAGTTTAATTAAGAGGGTCTACATGCTAAGTTTGAGAGAAAGAATGGAACTTGATTTAGAAGCTAGGCTTATGGGAGAGACTTTGGTGTTAAATAGATCATTAGACCCTTTCTTGGAAGATTACATTGAACTAAATGATCTAAATGAACCATTCGAGCTTAGGAGAAATCAAGGAGATGATTTGATGCCCACCATTGAGGAAGGTGAGGTAATTGAGGAATTTAGAACTAGGGATGAAGATCTTGATATTGGAATTGATGATTACCCTAGTTATTGTGACGATGATAAGAAGATCCATATAGATTGTGCCCACAACTTAAAGTTTTCATGCATGATAGGATTTGAATTTACACACGTCAACTTCTACCCGTTATTGTACGTCAATGTAATGTCAAGAAAATTTCATAATTCAATAATGAAAAATAAGATGGTGTACAAAGGGGATAATGTCGTAGGAGCCTTAATGAATGTGCCTATCTTTGTTGGAACTTTCTATGTTATGACTAATTTTATAGTTTTAGAGGATATCGATGCTTATCGTGATGAAGGAATGGGCGATATTATTGTTGGCGAACCATTCTTAAGAGAAGTTGGAATTAAAGCAAAACATTTTGAAGGGACAATTACCCTTTACAATGGTGATGATGAAGTAACTTACCAAATGGTGCGATCACATCCGAGGTTTAAAAACTACACTAATGAGCAATGTAACAAGATCCCACCATTACTAAAGGTAAGTGAGAAAGATGTGAAGAATGGAATCTCACATGCATATCAAAAGCTTAAGGGGTTCTACAAAGGAGTTTAAAATCTAGGACCCAGTTACATTCGAAATGCGAAGACGGAAGAATGGCTCACACGCGGGTACAATAGCGTGCATGAGACCAAATAAAGAAGAAGCTGAAGAAAAGTCTAACTTAAAGACTTCGTTGTAAACAAAAGTGCTTCTCGGAACACAACCCAGATTGTTATTTAATTTTGTTATCGAGTCTGTCTTCCCAGACATCAATACGGCATATCCGCTCCATACCATACGACGTATTGATTATCTGGACGTTATCAGTCTTTATTTTATTGCACTTTAAAAACATTATTGTCAGATTTTGAATATGGCGTATTCACTAAACTGATACGCCTTATCCACCAATCTGACCCGTAATTAGTTTGTTTAGTTTAGTTTAAAGTAACCATAGGTACCAAGATAGGAATGCACTTGTTCTTCCTATATTTTATACAGGACCTCGAGAAAGAAATATCAACGAAGTTGGTGGAATGCATATTTTCTGGAATTCTATATGTGTGTTGTTCGTGCTAGGATTCAGACGCTTTTTCAGCACATAATCTTGCTCAAACACGCAACATGGAGAATCTACCGAGCAAATATCAAGGGAGTTTCTCATTCTAATTCTTTTTAATTCCTGTATTTAATGTTTTATCTATACAACGAGGATGTTGTATAATTCAAGTGGGGGGGATGGAATTAGAATATTTACTTGTCCTATTTTTCACAATAAAAAGCTTAAATTATGCTCAAATTCAAAAAAAATCAAGCATACTTTTGTGAAATTACTTGATACATAACCCGCACACAATAACCCTTGTTAGAATATTGTGAGGATTTAACCTTTCTGTTTCCAAATGTTTACCCAAATTCCACAAAATATGAGTGTGCCGGTGATGTTGTAGACTTTAGAACTTGGCTTGGTATTATCAGCTCAGACGCAATGAATAAGTACTATCGATTTAATGGACGTAACTTGTTTAAATTGGTTTAAATTTTAGGATTACACCCAAATCGCTTTACAAGTGCTTATAACTAACTACACTGGTTAGTTAACCTCCCGTTTAAACCCTTCCACTCTCATTTTTAGAGTGATGATCCACTAGAACAACCCATAGAGCTAATCCTTTAGGAATTTACACCAATTATTTATTTCGTTACACCCTTACATCTTAAACCTACAATGTTAGATTAAGTATTAATTTACAGTTGCTAGTTACTTAAAGTGTAAAGTTTGAATTTCTAAGTCTTGTATCATTTTCTAATCTTGGTGCGGTTGGACATTTGCGCATTGCAAATGGGGGAATGTATATTATTAGTCTAAGTATGTGATTTTACTACCATCACAATTATTGGTGAATCCGAAGACGAAAGAACTATCGAAGAAATTATCCGGAATTATTATGATCGTGAAGATGGTGAAACTACATCGAGATTTGAGGTATTTGTTAAAAAAAATCAAAAAATGAGAAGGGAAAATATACAATAAGAGAAAGAATGTTTGAGGTAATCGTTCGCAATACTGAAGGAATTATAGAAGGATCGATTATTCGTGATACGTCTAAAAAATTCAACGATGTAAAAGTATTGTACAAGTGGATGATATCGCCATTGCCTTGTAGAGTATGTAAAGTTTTGGAAGATTGGGAGTTGGTCGTTAGGGGAACGCCAACTTAGGTTGTTGTTTTTTATCGATGATCAAGACGTTGTAAATAGCCGTGTCTTTATTATGGTAACGGTCGGGAAAAAAGTGTCTAGCAACTTGTATATTAAGTCTTAATCTATTTGTTTTATATTTTTATTTAACAACAATTTGCTTCCCTCTCACCTAATGATTAGCCGCTGGTTTTACACGAATGAGGATGTGTACGAGCGTGTATGTCTATTCCGTCGTTACGGCTATGTATGCATGTCTCAGCTGCCTCGTTGGTTTATGACTTTTGGTGAAAGTTAGAAGGTTCTTACCCCATATCATTTTTCATCCTAACCGTTGGTTAAATTCGAATGGGGATGTGATCGAACACACATGTCTATCCCGGCGTTCCGGGTGTGTATGTGTGCTTCAGCTGCCTTGTTGGAGTGGTACTTCTGGTGAAAGATTGTAGAATGATCAAACCGTAAGCCTTTCCATACAAAAACCCATATTTACCTTTACAAACTTGTTACTCCTTAGCTTTAGCGGTGGAGATGTGTATCCTTGCCAAGCTTATGATAGAATACTCGTCACGACCAATTACCACATAGATTAGTTGAGTGATTTGAGTGTTTTCATCTTCTTATTTTGTGAGGTGTTTGGTGGTGTACTTGTAATAGATCGAAAAAGTGCTTTAACGGAAAATATCCTTAGGGATACGTTTTTATAAACTTCTAAAGGCTGCTTGAGGACAAATAGGATTCAAGTGGGGGGATATTTGATGACATCAAATAACGTCTATTTTATAGCATCATTTATCATATGTTATTAACCCATTTTGTATAGTTATTGCAAAGAATTGTTACTTAATCATTTATATTTGAGAATTGCAGTAATTATAGAGTAATTGGTGGAAGTTAGCAAAAGGCGCGCATTCTGGAGCTTAAATGAAGATATTTTAAAGATTATTGTTCTAAAGACCAATACGTCGTATCCATCAAGGAAGATACGGCATATCCATGCCTGCACTCACCAAAGACCACAAAGGAATAAAGATTAATACGCCGTATCCATAGAGAATCAATACGCCGTATTCAAGATATGGAATCAATATAATATTCTAGAAGATATCAAGCATGGTCCCTACTCCAAGAAATCCCCAATACGCCGTATCCAACTCTTGGATACGCCGTATCCAACCGACTTCCAGACCTTATAAATAGAAAACTCAAAAATGAGTTTTAAGTGTGCTAAATCATATTCTCGATACCTAAACCACAAAAGTCGATTTTTAGAAGAGAAAAAGAGCAGAAGAGGTCGAGCAACGCTATCAATTCCACAGGAGACAATGTGTAATTCCGTATACTTTAGTAATCGTTCAGTTCTTGGTATCATTCGTTAACTCGGTTAGTTTACCTTGGCTAAATAATTGCTCTTGTATTTATTATGACGTTTGAAGGCTAATACCTTTGGGTATTAGCCATTATTATAAAGATCTAAATGTTTGGTATTTATTTATCTCGATTTCTTGATTTATCGTTAAGTGCTTGTTTATGTTTATCAATTTATACTTGTTTACACGCTTGTGTATGCGACCTATCATTCAACCGGATCTAGTGAAACAAACCAAGTAGATCTAGAGTCTAGGATATCTCTCCATATAGTAATCTATACATCTAGAATCATAGTTACATAAATATTGTCCTTTAGGATACGCTTCGGGCTTAACTAGTTAATTGGATATTGCCAATGGTTTATTGATCGTGTTGACTAGCTAGTGACCTAGATAATTCAACAAGTAACGTTTTGATTCCATTGGATAGTTGGACAAGTGGACTACTAGTGTATAAATTGCCATTAAGCGGTAAGTGGGTAAAGTCTCTGATTGCAGTTTTACATACATATAAAATAATATACTTATAGAGAAATTAAGGAAATCCCCAAGTATCCCTTGGACAATTCCACTCACAAAGATATATATATATAGAATACGTATGTTTGACCGGGCAAGTATGATCACCCGGGTCGTTTCCCCAATGACTCGTGCAATGGAAACCTCGATCTCGTTCGGAATGATTGATTTGAATAAGAAAAGAGATATTTTTGATTTAATTACTACTACTATAAATATTAAGGCACAAATTAAGCAAACCTAATTAACAAATTAAACTAATTACGAAAGTAAATAAAATGCGGACATTTAAGAAAACAAATGGCAATTTTGATCTTTAAAATGTAACACTAGATTACTAAACCTAAATTAATCTAAAGAAAATTTTAGGAAAAAGAAAAATATTTTTTAAAGGCTTTTCGGATTTTTTATGAATTAAATACTATTTAATCTAAATTAAATTCTAAAAATAGAAATTAAATTGATAAAAACTAAGAAAAATACTTTTTAAACTAAATTAACTCTAAATTACTTAAAAAGATGAGAAAAACATTTTTTTTATTACTAATTTTTTTTTTTATATTTAAAAGATTAAAATTTAAAGTTAAAGTTGAAAATTAAAAACTAAAGGTTTGAAAATTAAATTTTTAAATATTAAAACTTAAACTACAAAATATATAAAAATACTTTTTATAAAAAGAAATTAATGCAGAAAATAATTTTATCAAAAGCCCTAATTTTTTAATGAGTAATTTTAAACTAATTTAAGCCATTTAAACTAAAAACCTAATTTATTATTTATAAAAACTATTTTTATAAAACTTAAACTCAAACCAAACAAACACATGGGTTAAAAGTGACAAAACAGAAAGATAAGGGTAGGCGGGGTAAATTTAAAGTTTAATAAAAAACACAAAGTTTGATCGATTGACAGACGCAGTCCCTTAACCTAGGGACTAACTAGACTTAACAATTAAACTAACGAAGGACTAATTATGCAATTAACTAAGGACTAACTTTTAAAAATGGACAGAAATGACCCCTGAACTCCCTAACTACTAACACTCAGCATCCTTATTTTATTAAAAAGCTTTTTCAACAGAATTTAAAAAGCTAAAACTCATTGAAAACTCAACTTTAACTTATTTAAAATAAGCTGAATAAGCTTATTAGCTTATAAGCTCTAGCAGCTTAGTAATCTACCTCTCAACTAAATCAACAAAGCAACTAAAAGGCACATGACAGATTTTTACTACTCAATAAAATGTGCTTATTCAAACTATTTAGCAAATCCAAACAGCTTATTTAACTACTGTTAAACAGATTATTAGAACAAATAACCAACAGCTTATTAGGAAAACAGAAAAAAACAAAACAAATGTAAACAAATTAAACCTAAATAGTGTGTACCTTGGTGTTCCCAGCATAAACAGGAAACAAATATAAGCTGAGTGGGAGCTTATGGCTTATTCACATAAGCTCAATCTCGAACCAACAACAACCTAATCTAAACCTATATGCTAACCCTCAGCTCTAAAACCCTTGGAGTCTCAGCAGCCATCCAATTCCAAGAGACTCCAAGCCTTCATCATTTGAACAGCAATAACAAACACAAACACAAATATTTTGACAGAATTTAAATGAAGACACAAATTTATATGAAATAATACTTTTATTAAAACTGAAATAAAGTTCTTACAATCTTGAAACAAAATTACATAACATTAAAATGAAAATTACATTTGAAGAAACTACTAAAAACTGAATCGAAAAAAAAATTAAACTACTAAAAATAAACTAAAAATTCACCACTTCATAAGCTGGAATGAGGGGGTTTTTATACCCGAAGCTTGAGCTCATCCTCCATCTTCTAGACCCTTCTTTCATCTTATCTCAGCCCTTCATCATTTCTCTCTCCTTGATCTAGTATCTCAATCGTTCGATCAAAGCATGTGTGCACCCGGATCATTGACGTGGACATATGTGTTAGTTATGTGAGTGTAAACACTCACACACGTCACATCACCCAATCATTTCATCTCATTTTGCCAGGGTGGATTGGGTTGGGGGTTTAATTGATAGTGACAGATGGGTTAAGGGTTGTGAGAGGTGGATTAACCCTAAGGTTAATTTAGGTGGGGTGAAAGGAATTGTTAACTAAGGCTAGGGTTCATGTGTTCTTGAGTGTGTTCATGTGTGTGTGAGTTTTAATCTCATTTGGGGTAAAAATGTGTGAACAGTAAACGATATGAGTTTTTAACTCATTGGGTTGGTTCGGGTTAGGGTATGGGTTTAAACGGGTTGGGGCTTTGCTTCTCATTGGTTGATTGGGGGAAAGTGGGTAGTTTGACCCGGTCTAAGTGACCCGCGCCTTTTATAACTATAGGGCAATTACATCTTTGGTCCTTGTGTTTGCTAACACCATTTCTAGGTTATAAACAACTTTCATAAATTGCAAAATCAGCCCCTGAATTTATAAAACAATGGAGTTGGGCTTTGGTTGACTGTGGTTTAGCTGCAGTTGACTGTAGAAGGCTGAGGCATGATCTCTTCGGCTTTGATTTCTTTAGCTTCTTGATCACTCATCCGTTCTCGTGTCCGTTTTTGACTGTTTTCTTGCGATATTTGACATATCCATACCTGCACACATAAAACTCAGATACAAGCACATTTTTGCCATTTTTGATCCGTTTTGGGTTGAATTGGGCCTTTTTAAGCATAAATTGATATGTATAGTTTAACAACTATCAATTAAGTACATGGTCGGTCTTTTGGTATTGTTCCCAGCCTTAAAACCATTTGAAAACATCGATCAAGGTACTTTGTGAAATAAATCAAAAATCACTTGTAAGAAGTAGTAAAGTTAATTGAGGGAAGAATTTCTAAGTCACAAGTTACAAAACACCCGTTTTCCATTTTTAAAGATTTTCTTATTATTATTTTTTATGATTTATATCCTACACTAACAACTTTATTTTTGTATTGACATAATGTATTGCTTTCATTACCACATTGGTAACTTTTAGGATCATTGAACAAAAAGCACAATTAAGTGTCTAAAAAGATAAATTCGTCATCCCCGACTTTTCACTCAATCCATGCCAAGCGTAAAAACAAGATCATTGTCAATTACAAGTTAATGATGCTAACACTACTTATAAGAGCTAATTGTGTACTTACTTTTCCTCCCTTATTCTCTAATTTGTATCTCAATATTTTATTTATAAGTCATATACCCGAAGGCTCTTTAAGACTTTTTATTTCGATACGAATTAATTCCTAAAATAAAGTATGACGGTTAAAAACGTAATAATTAGTTCCTAGCTATTTTCAATAGGAAAAACAATGTAATAAAGATTAAGTTTACATCTAGGCGACCAAAATTTGGCTTTTATTTAGGTTACTTAAGCAAGGTACCATTTATGTCATATACCCTTAGGCTCTTTAAGACATAAATGGACCGATCTTATTTGCACCATATACCCTAAGGCTCTTTAAGGTACAAACAAGATAACTTTAAATCATTCCATATACCCTTAGGCTCTTTAAGGAAAGATCAAAGCAAAAATTAAGCAACAGTATTCAACCTCGGTCCTTTAGAAGGCTACAACATCGGCCACGCCTCCGACACGATGCAGCAATCGTATTTCGACCATGGATTATAAATGGCTTTATTAGATTTTACTTACCCCATATACCCTAAGGCTCTTTAAGGGATAAGCAAAATATTTATTATTATTATACATATAGTATGCCAAATTAAGTATTCCTGATGTATACTTACTCTAAATCACAAAGAAACTAAAGAAAACTTCTGAGAACTAATTATTAACCAAAAAACCGTAAAAAACTTTATTTATTAAACAATTATTATTATGAATGAATCAATCTAATGGAAGAAAAAGCCACAATATAACTTCTATAAGCTTGAAAGAAATCCAACTATTCTATGTTTAGCATCAAAACTTATAACAACTCTATCATTTCTTGTTCTTCACAATTAGTGAATACTTAGCCATATAAATTCCAACTTGGCATATTTAAAATCTACTTGAGATTAGCACAAGTCTTTTTACTTGTTAAGGATAAAAGCTAGAAAACATTGTTCGGTCGGGTCAAAAATTACTTTCTATTCTCACCAACGGAAAACCTACATAAATGTCTTAACACATTTATTTATTTATTTATTTATTTTTTAATCATACTAAATAAGACGGGTACGTGAAAAACAACACAAGCAAGCACATTAAATCGATAGATTCCCTCCCCAAACTAAAATGAAACATTGTCCTCAATGTTTA